>WURT03572212.1:0-12382 GCA_009936505.3 Holothuria glaberrima
TGTGAAGTAACCTCTATCTTTTGATGATGGAGTTAATTCAGGCTAGAATTTGAGAAAAATCCGGCCGGATTTCTTCAGAGATCCGGCCGGAACCGGAACCGAATATTTTTTCATTATCCGGCCGGACCGGATATCCGGTTCATCCCTACCTAATTGACTACTATTGTGGTCTAAATTAACAGATCAATGATACAAAATAATAAATGAGACTCTAGACTCACCCGTGGAAGTCATAATGTCTTCCTGGTACTGGAGCAGTCCTTGATAAGTAGCTGATCCCTCTACTCTCACACAAGGTACGCCTAGTTTAGTTTTAAATATTTTTTAGTAAATGGCGAAAAACACTACTTTGCTTTCTATGCTAAATCCTGCCTATGAACTGTGAGTGCATATACAAATGTTACTAATCTAAGTACAGTAGGCTACTAAAGCTACTACTGTATATTCTAAGCCTCCCAGTCTGGGTGGCTGTATAACTACTGCCTGCCCGAAACCGGTATCTACTTGCTGTCCATAAGACTATGAGATGCTCGTAGCTTTCTGTCTGGAACAGTCCATACTAATGGCAGAAACAAAATTTTAGCAAAATCTCCGATAGTGCTATACTCTCAATGTCGTTGTCTTTACCGTTCTTCGTAAGGCAGAGACCGTGTGAGTAGAGTCTACAATTTAGCACAGGCAAGCTGCACATGAGCAAAGCTATACAGGTGCATATACTAAAAATTTGCCTAACAATTGGCTTTTAAATTTCAAGGTGAGGAATGATTCTATTTACAGTGAGTTGCGGAAAAATACAGTGGGTGAGCTTGAAGGAACAACTTTACAAATAAGAAATAGCTCCACCACACTATTAATTCACAATCTATCATAGAACTTTGTGTGTAGCTACGTTGAGATCAATAAAGTTGAAGGGGTTTGTTGTTGTATTGCAGTAAGACAGATGTCAGTGATAAAGATCATCCTCCAGTAGTAACAGCTCTTAACAAAAGGATGAATAGACCCTTTAAAGACTGCTTGATCAACATAGCCAGCTTGTTTACAAAAGGGATTAACTGTTGCAAGTGTAGAGGTAAGCTTAACCCGGAGAAAAGGGCCTTTTCTAGGGTGAAGTTGACTGAAATCTCCTATTGAATTCTAGCAGTATGGGCTACTGTAAGAGGATCTGCTGTGACTGACATGGCATAGCCTTGTAGCTCCTAAAAAACAGAGCTTCATTCTCAGGGGGTATTCTGTAAATTTTAATTGCATCAGTTGGCCTCCTAGGATTCACTATATACAGCCCTTACTACAAATTATGGAAATAGTGCGGTGATTGGCCATCTTTATGATGGTGGAAATCATCTTTCTTCTCACAGCATAGTATTTTGGGAATAAAATCTAAATTAACTACTACTGCCATGACTGTTGTCCAACATTATGGGTTCGGTTTGGTTGCATGGGCTGTTTTCAGGATTTTGTAGCCAGTGAGGCAAGTAGTTTGTAAATTTGCCCACTCTGCCAAACAGGAAGTTTTCCTGACTGCTTTTGTGGGTAAATGGGGAGGGGGAAGCAGGTAAGTGAAAGGGTCACAGAACTGAAGAGTGTTCTACTGCTATTGGGCCCCATGGGAGTGGCAAGTTACAGTATCAGGCCACTGGCTGGTAGATAGTATCGTACTGGTGCATTGATGTCTTAGTTTTTTTGCTTTGCATTTAAATTATGAATAATTAAACATTAACTCCAACTCCATCGACAGCATACCAAGTGCTTCGCATTTAAAATTGAAATAATGGTCTAATAAGAAAAAAGGTGTGGTTATGGGTATTTTTTAGTATGCTTGAAAGTTGTATACTGTACATATTTAAATGAAAGCAACCAAAAGTGATAACAAATGGCAGAGATCCATAGCAGCTATCCATGATGTCCCGAACAGGAACATTTGCTGTGCTACTTTTGAAATTTTCATTGAAAATGCTTTCTTCATTTAATCCTTTCAAATACAATATCCAAAATAGCCAGTTGCTCTTGTACTATAATTAGTTACAGTACATACTGTAAATCAAGTAAGGATATGCACTTACAACTCGGGTCATAGTGCTGTACTCAGGGGCCATTAAAATGCTGACCTCTAAAAGCTCAACATCATACTATAGTAGTTTCCAAACTATTGTATAAAGTCTCATAAAACTGGGTACCTACAGTACATTTTTCCCAAGCTTGTATTGGGGATAATCAGTTTGGAACCCAGAGAGGACCACCGGGGTTGCTTTGTGGGATCTAGATTAAAGTAGGCTTATTACCAGAGCTTTTAGGGGAGGGGGACAATAGTGTGCAACCTTTGTAGTACAGTACTGTAGTTCTGCAAAAATTCTGACTTCTCTCTGTTAATGTGTCCAAAATTAGTCTAATAATTTTAAATGAAGATTTTGGCAGAATTTGGATGCAGAATCTGGCAGAATAGCCTACTGTAACTACTGAACTATAGCTTAAACTCAGGAATTTTGGGTATTTCGATAGTCGACCATTTGTTCTGAAGTTGACTAAAATCTACTGTGATCTTTTAGATGGGTCAGACTATATTGAAAGATCTGTGGACATGTACTGTAGCTTGGCAGGTGGACCAGTTATAGTAGTAATATCCTGAATGAATTCTTTTGTGAAGTAACCTTTTTTTTTATTAGGTTTATGTTAATATACTCATGCCATATCATTGTTAAAGTCTCCCTTACAAGAATAAAATGCTTAAGTTCATTAAATTTTGGTTGAAATTGCTAAAACATTATTTTATTATAGCATAAAAAAGATATGGTATTTAAAGTTCAACATTGTGATGTTTTTCGACCAAATATCAGCTTCACAGTCCAGCTGAATCTGTTTAAGGAATACAATGTTCATCTTTACTTTAGGCTGTAAAATGATGACAAGAAAAATGTAAAACGTTTGCAAACAAAAGATCATACATCAATGTAAAACATTTGCAAACAAAACATCATACATTTATGTAAAACATTTGCAAACCAAACATCATACATCAATGTAAAACATTTGCAAACCAAACATCATACATCAATGTAAAACATTTGCAAACCACACATCAAACATCGATGTAAAACATTTGCAAACAAAACATACATCAATGTAAAACATTTGCAAACAAACATCATACATCAATGTAAAACATTTGCAAACAAAATATCATACATCCTACTTACTCAATTTCAGAAAAAAAAAAAAATGCCCAAAAATGATTATTTTATTATGCCTGAAAGGTGATGAAATCCCTGCAGTGTGCATGCTTGTAATTTAGTCTTTGTTGTCTAAGTTAATATTGTATTACTGGTAACAATTTAATATAGCCAATATATCAGATATTTGACAGATAAATTCTGAAATTTTTATGACCCGTAGTTCTCTAGCTTTCTCACCAGACAGTGGATGAAGGTATTCTAAATAAAGATGTTCCAGAGTGTTTAACTTCAGTTCCCTTCATCAGTTTGTGGCATTACTCAAAGGACATTGCCTCAAATTGTTGAAGTTGTAGAATTATTTTGTGAAATGCCACCAAAATTCAAGAAGTATTTGAGAAGTGAAGATGTTCGAGGATCGCATGAAATTGAGAGGGTAGGCAGTCAGGCAATAGCAAGAGTGCTCATAATGTAGAAATTTGTTTTGATCATTACTGTAGGAATACGGTAGCTTGCTCTGTCATTTCAATTACAAACTTTTCTACCGTACATTGAAAATGACCATGTTTTGGGTGAAAAAGTTTATTGAAAACTGTTATTGAGTCAGTTTCACATGAAACATGTTCATAGTAATGCATGATTTTCAGTTAGTCACACAGAATTTTTTTTGGAAGCGAAAGGGGTGGGAGGGGGGGGGGAGGGCAACAGGCTAGGCAGTGTGTCACCATCAGTTGGCCTTTAGTGTACTGTACCAAGAAAAAATGGCCTAAAATGATTCCAGGATTCTTGGATATATAGCACTTTCTGTGCCAAACACTGTATAAGTTGCATTTAAAAAATTTTGTGGCACTTAATCCACAGATAGATGTAATAAAAATTTACTTTCAAAATGTCTGGGTTCACTTGCACCTGCCCCCTCTCCCTTACTATGTTGGTACGGCCAGAGCAAAATGAGAGAAAGTCTCAGTTTGAATTATGCATCAGTCATCTTTAAAAGTGCCAAACATACTCTACTACAGTAAAGGACTTCTGACTATAGTAGATGAGTCATCGGAATTACAGTATGTCCATTTTGGGGATCAGTTGTGACATCAGTACAGTAATTACAAGTTTATACTAAAATGTATCAATAAAAATAGTTTGATTAAATAGTATGAAAAAAATGTATTAATAAAAACAGTTTGATTAAATAGTATGATGAGGTTGGACTTTCATTTACTGTTGTCAAGTGTGCATTACTAGTCTTTGAAATGAGAAGATGCAGCACCATATTCCTACAGTGCTCCATTTTGATGAAGAAGAGATGAGTGTCTGCATTCATGATTCATGCTTTTACCTTACTCTACTTCCCAGTTGTGTGATACTGTACCTGTAAAATATATCATACAGTTCATATCAGGAGCAAAAAAAAAAAAAAAAAACTTTCGAGTTGAATAATTATTTTCAGTCCCCTGTGCAGAATTTTGAATATGGAAAAACTACTGTATGTAGCCTCTCTGGCATATCATAAATGCAAGATGCTCTCTTGTCTTTGTTGGAAAATCATAACATGAACAAAGCAAATCAGCAAACAGGCTCTTTCAAAAATCCATAATAAATTGTTGATTTCGAAATCTATGGACGTCTCAGTTAATATCAATTGTCAAGAAGATTTGAAATCAGAAATTCAAAAATGATGATTTGTTTTGGGATTGCTGTGGCTTTATTTACAGTACCTATATACTTTCTACTATATACTTTTCTTACCTATATATTTTCTTGCTTTAATCCAAAATTTTGGTTTGGGATTTATTTCACATTTGCTAGAATCAGACAAAATTATCAAAAAGGCCGAAAGTTGAAAGCAGACAAGTTACTGAGTATTCATTTTTTTACTGGACATACTGATCTACTACAGTAAAATATTGACCACAGTTTTTTGTTAGTACTGTAATGATCACTTACTGTATCAGAAGAGTTGTCTTGTTAGTAAATGTGAAAACTTTCAAAACCAGAGTTTTGTGAATATTTAGACTTATTCATATTGTAATGTTTGCTATAATTATAAATATTTCACTGTCGTTATTCTTAAACCAAACTACACTATGCTCGGAAATGGTTGTAGAAGAATGCCATTAGCTGACACTAAAGTAAGAGTTAATTCCACCTCAGTTTTGAAACATTTGCATGCCTTGTTTGCTTGCTCAGAACTTTCATTTTATGCTTTCCTTTTTCACAATTTTGAAGTTTGGAATGGATAAAGATGTATTTACAGACTTATTTTCATAGTTTTTGGTTTTTGCGATGTACAGTATGTATTCATGTACTTTTACATGTAGCTTATTTTGAATTTTACCAACTGTGTATTTTAAAATTTATTCACATTCCCTGCCATCTTTCTCATAAAGATTTATTTTCATACTTTCCATTACTTTCATTTTGTAGGTAGTGTAATTTTGATAAATATAAGCTTCTTTCAAATTTTTGATTTTTGCCTGTTCTGGTTGGTGGTGGGATTCTCAAGATCTTTCGCTGAAATTCTTTGGAAGGGTGAGCTGAAATTGGCCTTATATTGTTTCCATTTGTTTTGCATTACAGATCTGCATGCATATTTGCATTTAATCACTGGGAAAATTTGTAAGAAACAAAAATTGGGTAATTTGTGAATTCACACAATATAATAGAAATTTGGTATAAAGATCTTTATGAATTAATGAAAATGGGGCAACTCTTGAAATTTCTGCTGAATAGTTCCCCGATGAATACTGGTAAACAAATTAGACAAAAAAAATTTGCATATGCCAATGAGGTACAGTAGCTCCCTCCTTTCAGGATAACTTTCTGCAGGGCCTTCACTCCCATGGTCTCTCAAACAAACAAACAAACAAACAGAACAAAAAAAAAAAAAAAACAGAATTCCTAAAAATAGGGTTTGTAATTGTTAAAGTTTGAGACCTGTTAAATAAAATCAGTTAAAATTTTTGACAAAGACAGCAGTTTGCATGAAAGCAATATAGCATAACCAAAAATTTTGCAAAGGTAGGGGAAGCATGCACCCTTCCAGGATGGTAAAGCTGTTTACCTAAACAACCTCAAAGCCCAGTTTTTTCAGCTCTGCCTTTGAAGTACTTTCCTGTATTTACTTTGATCATTTTGATGAGTTATTGCTTATTTTCATATACTTTAAGATGACCAATTTATAATATCAATATTTAAACATCTTATAATCCAAGGCCAACCTCTTAGGAGAATACCATGATGAGGAAGATGAAGATGGTGATTTCTTCATCAAGAACAGTCCGGTCCCCGATAGGAATAGGGACGGACAGAATGCGGATCCCAAAGTCCAAAGGTAAAGTGAGGATATGATGCTTTGAATAAGTTCCTGAATTTGTTTGTATTTCAGAAAGTTACAATATTTGCTCTAGTTACACCAATACTAACTTGAGCTTGCTGAGTGACATGATTATTTTCATACCATCTTTAAACTTTGCCAAGAAGTACTTTAAGAAGTTTGGAAAAATATTATTTTGTTAATTGTCATTAATTAATACAGTAGTCTTTTATTTATCATCAGCCAGTATGTATAGAAGTTTTTACAGTATCTGTATTTTATAGTATGCCCTATTGTAGTAGTAAATTGCAAATTCTGTAGTATGCATGGGTGATATTTTATAGTATGTCAGCTAATTATTAAGGGAATGTGCCATTTTTTGTGCAAAAAAATTTTCAGAGCTTATAAACAGAGACTGTAAGATAGCCTACAGTATAGAGGTTTTCATGTTATATATGTTTCATCATTTCATGTGTATATTCTTTTGCTGTGGCAAAATGCGTTTTGAGTGAAATGTAAGAGGGGAATTTCCTACCCTACTGCAGAAGATCATGTTACTTGGAAAATGAATGGTCATGGTACACAAATTTGAAAACATTGTGAAAGGCCTACCTGTAAGTTCTCATGTAGTATTAGGGTTCTACAGCTTGTGTCTTTGGAAACTTTTACAAGAGTTCAGAGAGAGGCTAGGAAACAGAAGAAGGTAAGTGGGTATGTCACTGTAGAAATAATAAGAGGTACACTACCTAACTTACAGTAGGAACCATGTGGTAAGTGATAGAAGAGGAGTTATATGTAGATCATTGTGTTGGAAAATACAATAGCAGAAGATCACAGATCTGAAGAACTTGTAGGTGATTTTAATTAAAATATGTATGAATTTTCTTTCTTTTATTTTTCCTGTCAGGATTCAAGGGCAAGTGGATGAAGTCATTGATATAATGCATGATAACATTGGCAAAGTCTTAAACAGAGGAGAAAGATTAGAAGACTTACAGGATAAGTCAGGTGTGATTCTGTTTTATGCTCCTGTCAATATTTTAGTCATGTGTACGCATTGTTAAAAATCGCAATTGTATTCTTAATAACAAACTGCTCTCCTGAGTGCCACGTTACACTGTATCTGTACATTTTAATATTTATTCACATTGTTTTAGATGTGAACTAGCTATAAAGGTTTATCTCTGACAGGATCCAACTGCTAGGTGAACAGTGTTTATGTGCCAGGCAGCACAACATGAGTTTGGGTATGTGTTAAGTGAGGGCCATAATTGTGTTCAAAATTAAATGAATTAAAAACTGAACAGGTAACATCAGGAGGGTTGAGTGACAGTAGCAATGCTACTCTGGTTTTAGATGTGAATATATGAAGTAAAGCTTTCCCCTTTTCTTTGATCACAGAGGATCTTGCATACAGTGCAACAGTATTCAGAGTGAGTGCCAAAGGCCTTAGGACACACTTTTGGTGGCAGGACTTCAAGGTATGTGGTCAATTGTTATTGTGGTGTAAATTGATGTGTCTAAATTTTCTGAGTGCCAGACATATTTATTAGTCCAGGGCAGTAACCAAGTCCACCTAACCCAATTCCAGGTCAATTCTGATTCCAGTACCTACCATTCCGGGTCAATTCCAAGAACCCTCCGATTCTGAGCCAGTTCCGATTCTAGGTTTTTCAATTCCGAGTCCGACCATTGGACAATGTAGCACCTCATATAAATGCTTTTTAACTATTAACTATTACACAAATGATGAAAACCGTCACTTTTTAGGAGTCAATTTTGTTCTCTTCCTGACCCTGCAATTTGGTTGATTGTTTGTCACCATTTTCTTGTTAAATTGTGCACCAATAATAATTGTTGCCTCAGCACATTAATGATACTTTCATTTTTGTGGACTCGACTGGAATCTACTCCGAGTCAGAGTCCAGCTGAGCCCATTCCAGGCCAATTCCGATTCCATGACCTGCCATTCTGGGCCAATTCTGAGTCTTGTGAAAAATGTACTCGAGTCCAGAGTCAAGTCTGAGTCCAGATTTGGATGTTACAGCCCTGTTTATACCATCCTTGGGAAGAGGCCCAGAGGGCTGTGAGAGGGATATAAAGAGAGGGAACAGAATTAAACATTTGACTCAGCTAAGTGAAAATAAAAGTACTGTGTGGAATTCATAATTTTTAAATTAAATTTAATGTTTGCCCTACAGTGTCCTTCATAAAGACATCCAGACATAGTGTAGAGGTGTGTCACTGATGCCTCTGATTTTGAAGGGCAAGCCTCCACTGTATCACGATAGTTTTCGTGGTGTTGGAGTAGTATGTAGCGTTATGCTGTAAATATGCTTACTGCATGTATATTTTGCCCTTCAGTGAAAGGCAAATCCTATTGCCTGACATCACATGAAATCCTTCCATAAGTTGCTGTCAGTGCTCCTATGTCAGATTCAATTTTGCTGTGACTCTTGAGTCTTATGCCAAACCCTTCATTGCCATTTGATAGTGTATATGTCTCAAATTTTAAAGGAAGAGATGAGGAGTAATTGATCATGACAAATGTAATACTTTCCACCCTTTCTGTAAACTAAACTTTTCTGTATGTATATGCTCACATTTTCCTTTATGATATGGCATGTATTTTGGTACTTTTTCAAAAGTCCCCTTGACTCCCTGGCAAGGAGCCAAAGGGTAAAAACCAAAGCAATATTTCCGAAGGAATTCTGCTCCATTAAGGAGCTCTATGTCCCCAAGGGACAACTCGACTCAACATGGCCAACCAAACGACCCGGCGTGCAAAGTCCCGTTCTAGACTGGCTGAAAAGAACATGCATCGCCAGGGAGCTCTGCCGTCCTGATCACGCATGTATTTTGGTGCAAGTTCAAAGTTGGATACACTTCGATGATGGTCACTTGAAGTTGACCGACCAATGGTGCATATATGATAGCAATTATCTTACTCCAGAAAGTTTTTTGGGGGATACAGAGGGGGTTTGAAACTTCAGTATGTGGTTCGTATCCTGGATCAATCTCGTGGGACCATTCAGTCCACTTAAAAAGTCATTCAACAATGCTATTTTCAGAGCTAGTAAGAGTTTCACACTGCAGCCTTGAAGGGCCTTCTTGTTGTTAGTTGATTCAGACCTCTGCCTTCAGCAGAATCATGCTTGCTTGGCTCAGCTGCTGTGCAGCAGTACTGACAAGGGGATCATTAGTCTCACCAACCTTGTTTTAAAATATCAGCTTCCATGTAAATTCCTTTTAGTTTATAATGTTTTAGAATATAAATGTTTGCATATTAAGGAAAGTATTTTTTCTCTTTGAATTTAAGGACTGAGATACAAAAATACTTTTACATAATTAGCAAGAGCCATTCATGAATTAGGGTACCAGGGTATACCATTTCGAGTTGGGGTGACAGTGTTTTCTGTTTAAGGTTTCTTCACTCTGAATCTTTGTGAGTCAGTTACTACTCAATGGGAGTCTGTTGGATATGAATGTCATCAGTTTTTGAGTGGCAAAACTAAATAATTACAAATTTTTGCACATTTCTTATTCAAAAATAGCTCTCAGTTGACTAAAATGTATAGTAGCTCCTGGGCCATTCGAAATTTTCAGGAACTAATCAGGGTTGCCATATTGGTGTTTTAAATGCCAAAAGCACTGAATTTGGCATTTTTTTTTTTTTTATTGTGTTGGCATGCAAAATTTTAAAACATGCCAAACAGTATTTTGGCATATTTTAACATTGGACTATAAATTTTCCATATATATGCATTTTTTACATTTTCTGTAGTCAACTGTGGGAAAATGCATAATTTGTGTCCCAAAATTCACACAAAGAACATAATTGGATGTGTTATAAACTGGGTGGGCTTTTCTAAAAATCAGTGGTATTTTATAATTTATTGATGATTTTTAAGCAATTGGAGTCTTAATGGCAGCCATTTTTTTTTTTTTGGCATTTCTTGACCGTATTAAATGCCAAATTTGGCAGGTTACCTCACAGAAAATCTGACAGCCCTGGAACTGTCAGCTATATTTTCATTGATTTTTAATAGTCCCTGGTTCATTATTAAGTCTGTGCTAATTATCTCACTTGAACACAAGCATGCAGTATGATAATATCTTCATACATTTTGTCAACAGATGAAACTACTCCTCATTGCAGTGCTGGTTGCCATACTCCTCATTATATTCAGTGAGTATTTTTCATGAAGTTGAATTGCAGCATACTTTTCTTCATCCCGTTGAGTTCTAACAGCCTTAAAGAAATGTTTCTGAGCTAGTAGAAAGCAATGTAAAGTATGATTTGCTTCCAAATTCTTCAAAGTTAGTGAAGTTTATTTTGTGAGTTGCACTGGAAGTCCCAAAACACTAGCAAGAACCCCCCCCCATCCCTTTTCATAAAATCAACTTGGACAAAAATGTTGGATGAGTGATGCTTTTTTTAGATGCTTTATTGGAATATTCTTATGTCTTTACAACTTGGTACTTGCATTAGTCAACAGAAGTGTACAAAGAACTGTTTGGAAAAGATGTCTTTCACTGAAAATGTTCTGTGTAAAGGATATATGTGATTCCCTTGACTCATTTTCACATACATGTTAGGCCCATCTATAAGGAAAGGTTAAGACCAAAAATTATTTTGATATGCAACAGAGGAACCAAATCTTAGCATTCTGGTGAAGTATCCATTTGGTTCAAAAGTGTAGTTCTCGAGATGTTAGCAAATGAAGTTACTTGCATTTGTGATCTAATGATGTGAACTTGAAGCAAGCAGGGGATGTATCATCTCACACTGATCCTTTGTATTTCAGTCCCTTGTTTTGAAGATGAAGTTTATAGGGACATGAGCTTCCCATAAAGAATTTGAAGTTTATTAAATTCCCAAGCATCTCATGCATTCTACATTCTGATATTAACAGAAGAATATGGAGGAGAAAATGGGTTATAAAATTTGAAGAAAGACAAAATAGGGAGCATACAGTATTAAATTAAGGTTATGATGTCACGTGTATGCCTTCAAGTTCACTCTGGGTTGAAAATGTCACAACTTCGTCCCTTATTATCTCGAGAAGCCCACATCGGACTTCAATGCATATTTCACCAGAAAGCTTAGATTTTAAAGTTCGTGTATCAAAACTTGGTTCAAGCCAAAACCATTCTTTAAAAATTATAATTGTGGTCATTTTTGAGGGATAATGAAGTAAATTTGCCCATTTTCAAATTCACAAAGTTTTGGACAAAATTTAGTGAAAGGCATTACAAAAAAAGCTTATTTGATGAAACCATTGTGGCCTCATTTGTAATTCAAAGGTGATTCTACACCATTATAGGTGTTAGTGTCAAAACTGGTTGAACCCATAGCTGTTGAGGGATTTCATGTGAAATCATGCGAGTGGGATTCCCGGGAACCTAAGGGTAAAACACTCGCAGTAGGTGTATTTACAGCACACACGCACGGCATTACCATAGATACATGTCTGACACAATGGACACTTGCCGTTCAAAGCCAGAAAGACGGGCGAATTTGCCCTTCAAAATCAAAGAGATGTGCAATCATGTGACTCAGTGAAACCCCTCTATAGGTGAAATATTTCTATCTAGCCATATGCAGGAATTTGTTCAACTCATCTTTTATTTATCTACAGTTCCTATCATTGTGAAGAATGCAAGTAAAAGTTAAATGGGATCTCTGGATACTTGCTGAATTGAATCTTCCTCGTTGGAATGATGTTACTTCCTGCAATAATTTCTGTATTGGATCTTCCTGACCAAAGACTGCCTTGAAGATGTGGAAATAATCTTTTTTCGTCTTAGTATTGTGGTATTAACTGGTTGTTAGGCAATATCTGTTTAAATGTGTGTATATAGTTGTGTGTGTCATAGAGGTGTCCATTGGATCAGAAAAACA
>WURT03572433.1:0-13173 GCA_009936505.3 Holothuria glaberrima
CACGAGGGGTTTTAGAGGGGCGATCCGCCCTCTGAGTGAAAATGGTCTCCACTCAAAAATAGTTGCCGCCCTAAAAAATCCGGCTTCCATTTTCAAGTTAATATTGCTTCGTAACACATATACAAGTCAGTAGGAAGGTAAACTTTCTCATCCCTCCAGAGGTGGCGCCAGGATTTGCCCGATGGGGGGGGGGGACTCCATACCATGACGCTGGTAGTTTTATATATATATATATATATATATATATATATGGAATAAAATTTGTGTATGTAAGAGGAAATAGTTCCGCGCTGATTTAATGTTTTTCCCGGAATCTAAACCGTAGAAGAGCGCGCGGAGTGCCCGAATTTTTTGGGGGGTAAGCCTACATTAAAAAGAATCTGTACTTATTTAAAGATTACAGTATATTGTTCGGCCAGTGGTCTCTATCGGGCACAATTTACATTGTACTTACCTCCTCCAGTCACCAGCCGCACTACCCCGCGGAGCGGACTCGGTTTGCTCAGCTCCCCAGCTTCCCAAACCACCGTCCGCCGAAGCGAAGAGGGCTGCGTCCAGCTTTAGACGCAAACTTCATTACCATAATATGACTTATTCATGTACTCTCTCATTATTCATGCTATTGTTTTTGAGTGACTGTGTGCAATCCTGTAGTCGTAAACTGAAGGCCTAGACTGAAGCATGAGAAGTCCTTTCATTACTGTGTTTCATAACCACCTATGCAGTGGGTACTACCAGGGAGTGGGTATCGCAATGCCATACCAACTCTGTGGATGGCATAGGCTACCGCAGGATGTAAATGGGACCAGGGCCATATTTCATAAAGGGTTAAGATGGATCTTAAGTTTGATTTCAATAGGACGATTGCATAGCAGATCTAACTTAAGATCGATCGTAATTCTTTATGAAACAGGCCTATGTTGCCTTCTTGTGAGTATTCACTAACTTTCAACCAGTTTCGGGGCCACATATTTCTATGAATATCCAAAGGAATTTGTTTGGTGTTCACTCTGGCAGACTGTGGGGATATGACTGAACAAGGAATATGCCGTACAGTCTGCTACGTAGGCAACAGCCGTGCCGCACGACAGACACAAGAGAACTTTAACTAAGTTTAGCGAAATGAGATGAAATTCCCGACATTTACATAAATCCATGAATTCTACTTATTAAGTTACTTGATGGGAAGGGTTTGAACTTTATTAGCTGTAAGTAACGGAACTGAGGAAGAGTAGGCAAAGGGAACCGAAAATTTGGGGTTTTATCGCAGAAATGACGCTTTTGAAAGCAAAAATTAGTAACCTGACCATGGGTGGCGACAAAATTTTCCCGACAGCGGGCCGGGCCATGCCAGCAACCCCAATTTCCGACAGCACTTATTTTAAAGGGGTGGTGAGAAGGGAATATGAATGAGTCTAACCATCTCATGCCATTGCAGGGCATATTTTGCATAATATCACTTGATACTTCAAAAGCTGAGTTGCGCACCGAAAACTTCTTTTGAATCTTAACCGTGAAGTTTCAAAGCGCGCGAATCGGGCAAAAACTTTTGGTAGGATTACACAAAAAACAAATGTAATCTTTAAGAACAAAAAGAAAAAAAATAGAAACTGTAGGGGTTGTAGACCGTATCGGGGATAACATACATTGTGTCGAAACCACCTGGACTACCCGATGGAATAGTCAAACTTTACTCCGTGGGTCGCACACCAACTGACCTACCGAATGACACATACAAGAGAACAGCAACTAGGTTGTGATATGAGAAATTTACAACCTCTACATAACCTGTGTGCTCTGCCTACCTGTTACTTGGAGAGGTTGACAGGACTTATGTAATCTAGCTATGTGCAATTATTGAAGAAATTGGAGTGACTCCTTAGCGCGCGTAGCGCGCCGAAAATTTTGGGTTCTGTGGAGGGCACTGTGCCTCCTGCCCCCCTCTGGCTACGCCACTGACTGGATTATCCGTCCTGAATGACGGCACATAGTTCTCCACATCACACCTTCGCTCCTCAATTCTTCCGTTTCGTTTCGTTTTGCTTTGTTCTATTGTCTCTTCTGCTTGTGTTTTCTCTGTATGGAATTTAATCTGTTTAAGTCAAATGGAAGGAAGCATACCCTCGTCTGTTGATAAATGCCGTGAATGTTCCATTTCTATTAATATCAATGATTCTTGTCTATTTAAACAAAGTCAAGAGGAAAGTGTTAAGCCCCAGTCCCATCATCACTTTGGGCACGAATGCCAGCGAATGGGGAAGAATGAAAAAGTCGTGGTGGTTTGCACTGTTCTCACTTTGGAGAGAGTTCCCCACGCATACCGTACGCATGCTGTACGCATCGGTACGAATGCCACAAGAATGCAGTGAGACAGCAGTAAGAACACGGTACACTTCCGACAAGAATTAAGAAGAAAGAGTACTAACCCAGACGAACTCACTAAGAAGGCGGTAAGAACGCCATATGAATGTCCACGAATTAGTACAAACCACCACGAACTACTGCGAACTACCACAATTGAGTCACGATTGTGACACGAAAGTGATACGAACACGAGCGAATCCCCAAGAATAGACGCTTCCAAAATGAACAATGTCTGTCCATTTTGACTGACAGTGTTAATGCTGATACTTTCCAAGTCAGTATATCATTTCTGTACCAGCTCTCGAAGGGGTCACATCCTCCTGGAATGTCTTTTCTGGGCTGCCTTCCAGAGGTAGAGTCAGCGGACCAGGCCGAGGGGCCATGCCCACCCCCGTCTTGGAAGGCTGCCTCCAACCCGTCGGGGAAATTTTCCAATTTCGATGGTGAGCCTTAATCTGTACGATCAAATATGTCATCCCAGCGACCTTCAGTCGCCCCGACGATCTGCTTGATTTTGCTCAAAGGAAGGACAGATGCTTTAGTAAAGACCCCATATTTTCCGATTTTCCTTAGAAAAGCCAACTTTTCAAATTTTCTTCTATAAAAATCCAATTTTTCAATTTTTTTTCCAATGAAATTCCTAACTTTTCATTTAAAAAACAAGTTTTCGTCGCGCTTCCCGCTCCGAAAATTTTACTTCCCTCTTACTTTTGACCTTGTTGGGGCTTCGGGTTGCTGGCCCCCGTCGGGGAGCTTGGCCCCCAACTGTCGGGCAAATCCTGGCGCCACCCTCTGCTGCCTTCTTGCCTCCTGACATGCTCTTTTGCCTTGGAGGCATGTTTGCGAATTTTGTATTCAGGTTTAACTGGATACAAACCAAGTTTTGAAAAAAAAAATGGCAAAATTCTGTGCTATTCTCTTTTTCTGGAAGCGAAAAGGGAACTGTGCCGTGCTTGAAAAGTCGGGGTTTATATAGCCTGAGGCAGTCGGTTTTCGGTTCGCCGTGGAACGTGATGCATGCGTGCCACATTCGTGGCGCACGCGTACTTAGGTCGTGGTGGGTTCGTTTTGGTTCGTACTGATGAGTAGAGGATTCGTGTCAGATCGTACTATGTTGTTCCTAGTTAGTATCATATGCGTACTGCGTTCTTTGTGATTCGTACTGTGTTCGCCATGGTTCGTACTGGGTTCGTACTCGATTCGTACTGGATGCGCAGTAGTTCGTAGTATAGCGTACTACACTCTTCCCGAAGCGTGGAGAAATGATTGGCAGCCACCACCACGAATCGCTACAATAGGAGAAGAATGCGAGTACGCACCAGTACGAACCCAGTAAGAATGCAGTACGAACACATTTAGTCGTGACTTGACTACGAATGTTTTGAACATTTCAAAACTGTCGTGGCCCTCCCACGAATAGAGGACAACTGTCCGGAATCACCAGGACTCCAACAAGAACCCAGTAAGAATTAGGAGGAATGTCCACGATTTCTACACTCGTAAGCTATTTGTCATCCAAAGTCGTCATGGTGGGACTGGTTCTTTAATTGCATTGAATGCAGACCTATTTAGTACCGATGTGACCACACTAATGATTACGATCACTCTACCTAAGCTTTAACGCCATCGACCCCGATTTTAGTTGTATACGCAAAACGCCACAGATTGCCGATATTATGAAAATCGAGTTTTTAATGGTTTTTCTCAGACAATGGGAGGGCAAAGAAAACCTTCCATATTTTCAGTGCCACATCACCGAATCGTAATTTTAGTAATATTTAGATGTCCTTAAAATGTATTAATCGTCTCTTTCCTATAATTGATATAACTGAAACTTGGTTTATAAAACACCCCTCACCTCGACCATGCCTGGAGATCAGCATGGTCGAATGTATTAATCGTCTCTTCCCTGTAATTGGTATAACTGAAACTTGGTTTAGTGAAAGCACCCCTCACCTCGACCATGCCTGGAGATCAGCATGGTCGAATGTATTAATCGTCTCTTTCCTGTAATTGGTATAACTGAAACTTGGTTTAGTGAAAGCACCCATCACCTCGACCATGCCTGGAGATCAGCATGGTCAAATGTATTAATCGTCTCTTTCCTGTAATTGGTATAACTGAAACTTGGTTTAGTGAAAGCACCCATCACCTCGACCATGCTTGGAGATCAGTATGGTCGAGGTAAGGGGGTGCCTTGTAGGGAGGGGTTTAGCCAGGATTTCAAAGTAGGGTGTCTCACTTGTTACTAATTTACCAGGCACTATCCATCTGGCGCCGCAGGCAAGCAACATTTACGCGTAGGCTAGGCACTGAATCTGTGGTTTGTGTTAAGTTAGGCTAACTGGCATTGTTTTACGTTAGCGACATTTTATAATGGAGTATTGTAATTTGTATTGCCTGAATTAATTTGTTCATATGCAATAGATTTTTGCGAGGACTACTTTGGTTTGAAATATCAGTGTGTTTCAATTATGTTTGAGCTAAATGATGTCAAATCAAACTCAATTTGGAAGGCTTTTCCCAGACATTTATTGGCGTATCAAAAGCCGTTCTGCTCAAATTTGGCCGTCCTTCACTCAAATTTAGCCGTCTCAAAGACGGCGAGATGCATGGCTGGCTAAGACCTTGCTTGTAGGTCAAGAAAAGTTAAAGGGAATCAGCAGTCGCCCAAACATAATTTGTTCTGAAGAGTCAGCAAATTCTTACAAATCTCCATGCCGTATAAGTATAACTCTGGTGATCTTTTTAAACATAAGTATTGCAAACAAAAGACACAGCAAGGAGTTATCCTGAATGCATTTAACAATTTAGTAACAAAATATCGTCACATGATTAACAAGAAGCACTCATGAATTAGAATGACGGGGTATACTATTTCTAAATGGGTTGACTGCATTTACCCTTTAAGGTACAACGTAACCATGATCGGTTTTAAGATGTGCCTCAAGATTTCATTATTAGGCTTTATTTTTTATTTGTAATCAGGATATGAAGAAAACTTAGCGCTCTCTAAACACAATTTTAAATGGCAAGCCCTCTGTTGACCATATTGTGAAAATCCGCCACGAGCGTAATTTAATAACTGTTCCTGGTGATAAAAGCAGGGAGGTGATATTATAAAAGTAATGCTTTTAATATTTTCTTTACTAATATTGGCCCTGAAGCTCAAAAGAAAATCCCTGATATAGATTCAGTCACTTATGACAGTTTCTTTTTTTAAGTTCCTTTCACCAATTTTTATTTCTTCATGCAGTGACCAGAGATAAAATATTCGACAAAATCATTTTACTAAAAAACTCTTCCGCTGGTAACGATAAAATCTCACCCGTTGTTATTAAGAATGTTGCTAAATCTATTTCTTAGCCTTTATGTCGTAAATTTATCACTGGACCAGGGCATTGTTCCGGCAGGTATGAAACTCGCACGACTCGTTTCTTTTTATAAAAAATAATGACAAGAAGCTTGAGACCATTTACAGACCTATCTCAGTTCATCTTTATTTCTCCAAGATTTGGAAAAAATCGTTTTTGAAAGATTATTTAATCGTCTAATGAAGCATAACGGGTTTTTTCTTTTCTATAATTATCAATTAGGGCTTCTCCCTGGCCGTCGTTCTCCTTATGCCTTGCTTCATTTGAGTGATATGATAACGAATGCTTTTAACAAGAGACACTTTGTCTCTTGTACCTTCTTAGACTTATCTATGGCTTTTGATACTCTTCACTACAACATTTTATTCAATAAACTTAACCAATATGGAATTAGAGGTAATGTACTATAATGGTTCAAAAGCTACTCATCTGGCAGACATCAATTTATTGCAATCAGTAATGTAAATTCTCTTTATCGTAAAGCCGCCTAATGTGGTGTCCCTCAAGAGTCCATTTTTACTTCTTTCAATATTCTATATAAATGCATTACCCAGAACTAGCGATAAACTGTACGTTATTAGATACGCTGAAGATAAAAACATTTTTGTTCGAATCCTGATCTAAATCATCTTCTTGAAACTGGTCAGATGGAATTCGTTAAGGTTTGCAAGTGTTTTTTTTTTTCCTTTTTTTTTTTTTTGCTGTTTGGTTTCACTAAATGTTGAAAAGACCACCTCATTATTTTTGTCACCTCAGTCAATAAAAAAATTGTTAGTGTATTACAATTCAATCAATTTCTCTCTATAATCCTTAAGTTTAATGTTGCCAAATTCTTGGGGATTGAAGTGACGAGCACGTTTCTTGGAAAGACTATCGTGCTTTACTTATACAAAAAACATATCTAAAAATATTGATACTATCGGAAGTCTATTCTCTACTTTGCCTAGCAAAGATATCATAACTCTTTACAACAACCTCATCATTCCTTTTTATCTTACTGTAATATTGTTTGTGGTTTTACTTATCCGTCTAAATTACAGTCACTGATTATCCTTCAAAAAAGAGTTATCCGGCGTATTTCTTATACACATTACATTAACCATACGCCCCCACCCTAACCAAAAATAAAAATTTACGATATAAATCGTTATCGATATGACATTCATATTTATAATTTCTTTAAAAGCAAATTATCACGTATTTTTCGTGATTGTTATGAGGTAAATTTTCATCGTACTTGCTCAGCTAACCGCTTGACGACTCCGCTTTACAGACTTAAGTCTAGTAGGTCTCCCTTTATTATGTTCTTTATGTCACACCTAGTGTTTAAAATTTCCTTCCTTCTTCTGTGATTCAGTTTCCTTTTCTACACACTTTCAAAAGATATTTAAAATGCTTCCTTATAAACAACAGCTTTCGACGATATCTTTTTGTGAATGTATTACGCTCTCCCTTTTATATACTGCAGTGCAGGGGAGGCCATGCCCCCTCTGTCGGACGCTGTCCCCCCAACCGTCGGGAGCTATTCCCAACAACCTTCAGTCGCCCCGACTATCTGCTTCATTTTGCTCATAGGTAGGGAAGATTCTCAAATACAGACACCAAATTTTCCAATTTTCCTTTAAAAAAAGGCCATACAATGCAAATTTGCTGTCATAAAAATTCAAAGTTTTCAAATTTTCTTCAATAAAACCTCTAAAATATCAATTTTTTTGTTAAAACAAATATCATGCCTACATATTCTTTCGGCAACCCATCACATTTTTCTAAACTTCGAGTTACTGGCCCCCTCTCTCCCTCATTCTTACTGATGTAGGGTACCGTACCGTATTACATCTATGTTTATAAGCTTTGTCAAGTTTCTTGTTGATACCCCCGGTCTGTCACTTGTCTTTATGTATGTACATATTAAATCTATGCTGAATGCAAATAAAATTGATGAAACTGAGAACTGCAGACTTTTGCCGGAGTCTTCCGTATGAGCGAAAAAAAAAACATGCAATGGAGGAAATTGATTCAAAACAATAAATACCAACTATACACCTCTTCTTGCCAGTCACCCCGCCTGGTTGATCTGCGAAATCAATGAGCCCACACGCCCTTTGGCTAGATTTTGGGGTTCCCGATGAGGTATACACAAGGAATGACACGTAACTATATCCAACGACATGGTAGGCATATAGAGACGTTCTTTCAACGACAATAAACGCATAATGACAAGGCCTGTAGCCAGACAAGGTACTGAAGGGGGCGAAATGGCTGGGGGTGAAAAATTTTCAGGCGCCGGGCCAAATGTGTAAAAATGTATTAAGTCAATGACAACTTGAAACTTCTCTGGGGTAAGAAATTTTCAGGGGGCTCCCCCTTGGCCCCTTGACTACAGGCCTGATAACGAAGACACTGAAGACGAACTGATGTCTCCTTTATAATCCAGAGTGACTTGACGCATTTTCCGTTAACTTACGATACTCCGCGTTGGAGGAGTTTTCTGTGGTCTTCGTAAACACATAAACTCTAATGTAGAAACTCTGCCGAATAACTCTGCTGTATGTTGATAGCAAGGTCCACTATACCGATGGTCCACTAGACCAAAAAATAACTACAAATCTGAGGTACGCTAACACCTAACTCTGATCCTAATCCTCATTCAAATCTTACTCCTTACCCTATACACTTAGGTCTAATTCTTCGTACAGTGACGTACGCAGGATTTCTCTCAAGGGTGGGGGCATTCGGTTTATTGTGTGATCGCCGGCCTGGGGGAGGGGTCTAAGGGAAGGGGTGTCCCCCTTTGAAAATTTTTGAAAAATTAGGTGCACTTACATGCAATCTGGTGCCATATATGTAACCTTTTGAAGTAAAATTTGTGTTACAAAATTACGTGTTTTTAGGACCTCAAAAAAAATTCGCATCCGTGAGGGGGACCATGGCCCAATCCCCCCCCCCCTGCGTAGCCACTGCCACTCCTATGGGCATTAGCTTCATGCCCTAACCAAGTAACTCGAGTTAATACGGCATTATAGGTGCTATTACTAAACGTCCTCAAAGAAACTCTCGTTTTGGGTTCTCACTACCTCTGTCCTGTATGGAATCACTCGCCAATGGTCACTGGCCACCAGGTAATGGAGGGTATCACTAATTTGAAGAGTCGTTAGGTACCAGTGTTCGCTAAAGATGGATCCATTTGTACCTGAAAGGCGGAGAGCAATGAAACTTGGCAGACGTTTAGCCAAGGAGGGGTTTAGGGACTTCAAATCCCCGTGGCACAGGTGGAAGAAAAAAGTATGCAACAAATCACTTGTTTCTTGGGAAAATATTCCGCTATGACTCCCTACCCCTGACATGAAATCCAACTTTAATTAAATTACGTAAAAACGTCTTTAAGCAGGCCCACGATTGGCAAGATCCCGTGCCCACGGGTGGCCATAGAGCAAATCCTGTCTGCGCACCTGACTTTGTGTCGCACTCCATCTGTATCACAGAAAAAGAATAGCACTCGGAAGCATGGTAGTATGGCGAACTCTCCTCTCCCCTCCTATTTTTGTCTCTAATTGAAGAGTCTACGATAATTGGAACGCATAAGTTTTTCTTCAAAGAAAATTGAAATCCGTGCGAGGATAAACAACATAACCGTATTCTGCTAATGATATTTTAATCTAAATCCACAGCTGGCATTCATATCAACTGTTTCATTGTGGTTATTCCAGTTTTTGGATTTTAACACTGAAATGGCCCATGTCTTTTCTTCAACCGTCCTATCCCAAGCGAGTTCCAGAATTTAATCACAGAAAAGGTTAAGTTCACAGCAAGACTAGTCCATAAAAATTTATTCACGGGAAATATCGATAACGCTAACAAGGCTAACCATGAAGGGCCATTGCCACGAAACAGTAACGGATGGGATTCCCCCACTCCCCCCCCTCCCCCCAGCAGATCAATCAAGCATGGTAGTCTATTGATTAGTTTTTGATATGCGTCAGCAAGCCTCTACGAATAAAGTTGCGCATAAAGTACACCGCGAAAAGTCAATTCTTTGCGGAAAAAAGTAATGAAAATGCAATACCTCAAATACAATTTTCGACAATCGCATCGACAGCCCCATCGTCTGGCAGAGAATGCGCATTTGCGAAGACACTCATTAACGCTAATTTCACCTTGTGACTGGTTTCAGTTGAGCTAACTGAAACTAACACGGTCTCGGTTTGAGTTGCGTCGAATTCAGCCACGCGTTTTGCGGGGGGAAATGGAACACATTCCGAGTGTTGTCTATTGACCTCTCATGTGGCAACTGACAACCTACTGAGGAAAAAGGCCAAAAGCGGTTGACGCTTCGTAGCAATCACCGCCAAGCGCATAAAGTGTGTTTGTTGGAGTAGGTACCTCTGTGTCCTTCCCCTCTTCCTCAACCCTTCGCCCGTTGAGCCCCCCTCAAAAAAAAAAAAAATTGAAAGTAGATTTCCGACTCCATTGATAAATTTATGCACTTTCTACTATTTGAGGTTACCGTTGAGGCCACATGCTTATCCTTACTGACCCTGGGGCTCTCCTTACTCTTCACTGATATATATTTTATTCCAGGGTTACGAGACAGAGGACAATCATGAGGACCTCCTACAAAATAATATCAAAGGCCCTGACATAAGATTAGTAGATACATTAGTGGGGTCGGAGGAACGCTGAATCTGAACTAATAGCGAGCCGCAAATTGGGTTTAGAGGGATATGACATGCTTAAGATGGAATTTCAGTGGCATGGATCCATAATACAGGTCTTTAGCAAGAATTAAAACTTTGAAAAATTGGGGGCAGAAATCGAAACGGGGGGAATTGTCTCATCAACCCCTCCCCCATACCTTTGTGCCTCAGGGCCCCCGTGGGTCTTGCAACTGGATTCACGCATGTTATTACTTTCTGTAGCAAAAAACTATTACTATGTGTCCATAGTCCCAGACACCATGACAACAACCAATTCTTGAAGTAACAAAAACTACAACAGATTTTCTAAAGCATGATACATATACATGTTTGCAGTTAGAGGAGACACTTAAAGATAAAAAGCTATAAAAAGTCTTACATTTACGTGAAAGTTTCTTTGTCAGACACAAAAGTAATCAAGTGGCAATCAAATAACAACATTCAGGCCTATAAACATTCAGATTCATTTCTCAGTCTGATATAAATCATAAGATTAATTTGACCTAGACTTAAACAGGCTGCCTTTCAGTACCTCCTGCAATGACCATACCGCATTTATAAAGGACAAAATAATATCCAATGTCCATGCACCAAGGCCTTGTGCCAGTGCGATTTCTTGAGGGGCCGAGGTGGTCGAGGGAGTGGACATTTTGAAGAGCTGAAGGAAAATGACTGAAGATGACATGTGTGATCTTGTAATGATATCAAAAAAATTCCAAAAAAAAGATCCACAAGAGGGTATAAGATTGATGTTTAAAGGGAAAATGCAGTCCCCCCAATTTGAATTAATGTACCCCGGTACACTAGTTCAGGAACGGCTCATATCAATCATGTGACAATATTTTTGTCACTTATTCTGAAATTTATGCAGAATAACTCCTTGGTCTACCTTCAATAATCAATGATTTTGTCAGGAAACATTCCAAAAATACTTGAGAGAAATAAGAGGAGATCTGTAAGATTTAGAAAATTTTTGAAAAGAAACTTGGGACGACTGCCTTCTCCCTTTAACCCTCTGAAACTCATGGATACTTTCTTTGTCAGTTCTTGACTACTAAAGATATTCTATATCAGTTTTGGATGGTAAAAACATTATGAAGGTGAGGTGAGGGGTATGAAATTAGGAGACTGAGTACTTATGACATCATGGGACACATATGGTGGTTCTGGAAGGATATGCATGCCCTCAAATTGGCTTATTTGTCATGTTCATAAATTTCAGCCAGTGTGGGAACAAGACCAAATTGCTCAAAGGTTTTTTTTTTCAAAAAAGCAACATGCATGTGTGTCTAGACCACGGACATATTACATAAATGGACAAAGCATCCTAACTAAAGTCTAAGAGTGTCGCCACCGTTAGGACATGTTTCAGCTAACCAATATGGCTGCCTCCAACATCTTTGTGTAAAAGTTTGGACTTGCTCAAGTGGTCCAGTATCGACGGATTAGGCGAGAAACTTTGAACATTTTCGAAAAATACACTTTTTGGTCAAAACCAACGAAGAGTATGAAAGACTGTGACATTCTTCTTCCATTAATGCTTGTATTTTGTCTAAAATGTTGCAGATTCATCACCAAATTATGCAAACGACTTAAGGGTGGAGGCCATGTTGGTAAGCCTCATTTCGTTCGTTCGAAGGCAACATTTTTGGTCACGTGACCCTCTATCCATACACAACAAGTCCACGGTTAAGACCTAAAGTTCATATAGTACATAGTGTACATGTGTATTGAGCTGCTCTTGATTAAGTTTTATGATACTGGTTCCACAAAGGCATTTGACAGTGTGCTTGTAAAGGCCCCTACAAATAATTGTCACAAACTGATTATTGTAACTGCCCTGAAGAAATTTTTATTCTATAAATTCCTGAAGAGAGAATACTGTAGTTAGCTCTTTAGATTCCTGTAATAGTGGTCTGAAGGGGCTACGGTTTGCAAGGCAACAGAAAGTCTCTGATAAGTTCAACCAAGGCTTCTAAAAGAGACTGACTTTATTCTTCGGCCCGCATCTGGGGCCAGATTTACAAAGACTATTTATGTACAAAAATTTGCGTAAGTCAGACAGACTTACGAAGCGTATCTTGCTAAGTCGGCATTCACAAAGAGAAAAGTTCGCAAATATTTTGCGTAACTTTACGCAAGCTTCAGAGTTGTCGTAAATACAAAAAAGCCATAGTAACACATACAGAAGCACGCATTGTGGATAGTTGTATAGAGCGTAGGACCGCGCATATAGCCACAGAAGACGGTGTGCGTCGTTTTAACAACAACAGTCACTGTGATTCGCTCAAAATGTGACAACGCAAGATTCAACCTCACACACGGCTCATGTGCATGTATTGCAGGTACACAGCGTATCTTTACGAACTGCGTAAGTTGTTTTCGTGAATATCACTTAAGAAAGTTCTTACGCAGTTGGTAAGTATTTTGACTTATGCAAGAACTTAGTACACAAATGTTAGTGAATCCCGACCCTGATCTCTAAAAGACTGTTGACATACGATAGTACGAAAAGATCGTACTGGATAAACCAAAAGTGAACTAAAAGCTGATAGCTGAAAAGGTCTATCATCATTAAAGACATCACATTCCTCAAATTAAATTCATCCATATTTTGTCCTTACTTGTATTGCAAGTGTTTAACTACTTAGCAGCATAATGTTAAAGACAGGGCACTATAGCATAAATATAATTCTGGTCGTTAACAAAAACAAAAAATTCCATTGTGATGAAAACTTTAA
>WURT03572544.1:0-20827 GCA_009936505.3 Holothuria glaberrima
GGACCTCTGAAATCTATTGTTCTGACACCTGAGGACCTCATCTTGAATAGAAAATGTCCTCACCTTGTCTGAAATGTAGGGTCCATACATACATACATACATACACACGCCATCATGGATGCATAGGTTTCTCTTATCATCGAAACCAAAAAAGGGTTACCTGAGTTGTACTATGCATGACGACATCACATATCATTTTACACACACACACATATATATATTTAAAGAAAATAGAATTTTAAATTGGAATTTCAAATTGAGTTTCATTGGTCCATATCATCCCATCTTTCCTGGGTATTTCTTTGCTGAGATACAAAATATTGAATTGCTCTTTCTCAAAACAAAATATTCTACGCACTTAGCAATATTTGTTTTCCTTTGTTTTTCTAATAAGCACTGCACCTTTTTTCAAATGTAAGCTAAAGAATTACTACCCTATGGAAGAAAAGGTTATTTCTCCATCGTCACATAAACATCTTTATTTCAGAAGACAAAAAAGCAGGGAATGCGAGTTGTACTAGAAGAACATCACAAATATTACAGAGTCGAGTGTTTCAAATTAAATGAGTAATTTTCAGCATTTAATATCTCAGCAACTGAATTAAAAATGAAAATTGCGAATAAACCAATGGAACTTATTCTTCAACCAGTTTAATTTATGTTCTTGTTTTATAAGACTGAAGTTGTACTTAAATGTGTCTTGCAGCAATTACCTTAAATCCAAGCTGAACTTTAGGAAAAAATATGCATCGACAGAGAGAACTCTGACAGTATAAGAAAACTTAACAACATACAGTGGTTCAGTGGTCTTATCCTTAACACTCATCAACAATATCTCGAACCCTCCTAAGAAATGTTGCTTGTTAGAAACCTGTTCATACCATTAGGAGTTTCACAATTGAGGCCAGAAAATGCTGCGGGACACTGGCATATTTGTGTGTTGGGTGTTATGGCCATGCACTCGCCTCCGTTCAAACATGGATTTGGTACACAAGGGTTGGTATCTGTGAAAATATACACGGTAAAACAAAAAGACAATTCGTTGAGTTGAAAATCCCATCTCCACCATATTGTCTACATATGGTATGGAAACGAAAGTCCAACAAAATGATAAGCTAATAGTGACAAAACCACTTTAAGGTCCTTTGATCTTCTATCTCGAATTTTAGCAACTACAGTGTACCATGAAAAAAAAAAACCTCTCGTTACTCTCTACATTTCATGTAGTTTATGTCCTTTTCTGAAATGCTGATTTGAAAATTATGGGTAAAGATTAATTTTAGTTCATTTCACCTATGAACGTTTTATCTTTAAACTATGACGTCATTGATTACATAAGTTTCAGAATCATACAGCTTCCAAACAACCTTAATTGATCGGATATTTTAAGAGGGGTTGTCAACACACTTTTCACGTTTGGCAATGTTGACCTTCGACCTAGCACGAAAGCAACCAAACAGAAGCTGTATTTTAAACATTTTCTCATCATTCTCAACATATCAAGTGGTTCATGACCTTTTTCGTCAAATTTATAGCCAAATAATGGCTAAAACTAATTTTAAACTAAATTGACATTTGACCTATGACGTTTTCAATTCATATGCAGAAAATTGTCGTGTTCAGATAAAAACCTACCAAGTTTAAATTGGTTCGAAATGTTGGTGTTTCAGTTAAGAAACACTTTTCCCATAAAATTTACTCAAATTTGACCTTTGACCTACACAAGGGCGGCTCTAAGAAATTTTGTTTGGGGTGGCAAAATCAAGTCCTTAATCAGGAAGGTTCGGACTACCAGCCCTCGGCAGTATCCATGGTCCGCACAGGCAAGAATAGTAGGAATATGGTTATAATTTTGATTTACCGTGATGACCCATATGGTGTTCAAACCCTCTTCAGAAACCATCTCAGGCATTCAGTCATGCGTTGTGCTTTACCGATCACTTCTCCATAAGGACGGAGTAAGAGACAGGGGAAACAGGCAACGCCGCTTGACCCACTTGTTTAAAATGCTTACCCATTAATATTTTGTTACTTCTTCTGTGTCATGTCATTCTTAAAATAGCGAATAATAGGGATTTTACTTCAGCATTACCGTTACACTTTTTGTAAATGACATTACCATGCGTCAAGCTAATCAGATTGCTGATATCACAGATTAATCATTTTTTTAAATTCTTGGCTCGCACTAATTGAAGGCCCATTTGTGAATTTCGAAGTATTATAATAGCAATCGAGCAACTGACAAAAGCGCGCTTATCGCGCAGGAAAAATATCGTTTTTAAGGCAGTTTATTAATCTTTATAGTCTTTGCATTATATTGCAAAGTTATTCACTTCTTTACTTTAAAACCCACTCAAGGGAGGGCGGGGGGGGGGGGTTAGTCCATGTAGGCTAAAATTAAAAATAATTTTCCCATACAGGTAGTTTCTGATAATGGATTCCTAGTGTGACATTTGATCGTTTTCTTTATGGCAAAGTAGAATCTCCCCGGCGAAGGAGCTGCACACGAGCTTGAAAATAAGTTGAAATCATGACGACTCGAATCATGTTAATTCATATGATCAGTGGTCGAATGACCCAGTGAACATAGGGTGAAAGTTTGAAATTATTACGAAACATATACTTGACAATTACGTATTATAGATTATACTTAACAAATAATATACAACGTTTGTGAGATGGAAGAGATAATTTGTCCAAACTAAGAAGTACTTTTTATTCATGTCATATCGAATAAGGTTTTTTTGAAAGATTGAGGATCATGCTTTGGAAACTTTGGTGGGGGGGGGGGCACTTGCCCTCCTGTGCCCCTATGGCGATCCGCTAATGGACCTACATTAAGAACTTTTGTTTCCCCCAATGCACCCAAAAAGCATATCGTCTAGGTTTTCTAATTAGTCCTAAAATATCACGTGGTTTTTGTTACTTTTCAACATTGGGAGGGGTAAATAATGTCCCAAACTTTAGCTAATTTGACTTTTCACCTCTGACCTTCAACCCATGACGTAATCAAAACTCAGGCTACCTTTTTTTGCTCACACACACTCACTCCGAAACACACAACTTTACATACGTAATTCTAGTTCAAGCACATTTCATCTCGGGCCCGTAGCCACGGGGGGAGGCATTTTGCTGCAATGCCCCCCAAAATATTTTTGCCCCCCAGGTGACAACTGAAACTGCATAATAATTAACATAGGCGCCGGCAAGGGGGGCTTGGGGGCGTGCAACCCAATCGAAAAATTATGAAAATTTTTAAATGATCCCAAAAGGCGTTTAAGCTATAGACTTCTGTAGGGGGTAGGGTGAGATGTGTTTTCGACCAAGTGATGGATCTATTGTAATCATTTACTATCACAAATGTTTCTCAAACTATCAGAATTTTCCCAAATCCTTCGCAAAATATCAAAATTTTCGCGTGTTTCGCGCGCTTCAGACCTTACCGCAATGTTGTTCTAATTATCGATATCTTCCGATAGCAACTCCCAGAGAAGCACAGTGCAAAAGTGCAAAGCTGTTTACAAATTACCAGGTGAAAGACTGTCTCAATGCAGATTTTGAATGCAGGTTTTGTCATGGAAATCTTATGCAACGAAAAATTTCGGCTTGGTACGCCTGCATGCCACACGGTTTGTAATCCATGTCATGACCATTATGGAGGTAATAATTAATGGTACCAGTATTATTCTGATCACAACATTTTCAAAAGACATAGCCAACCATCTGTAGGGGCCTTGCATCAGTATGGTATCTTTCAATCTAATTTGTAGCATGATGTAGAAGGTTGGAACTTGAATGTACGTATTTGCCGTAATATGTTTTTCAGAAATTTTTACCGAACGCTTCGCGCGCAGCCATTATCGGTATAGATGGTTACTGTTAAATTTACGACGAAACAGCACTGTGAAACGCGTTTCCTAGTCCTACACCCCTTTTGCTTTACCTATCAGGGAGGTCTAATAATATCACCTTCCTGCACCTCTCCCTCCCGCCCATTCCCCATTGCTGGAAGCTGTTCGTCTAGGTTTTCGTTCAAAATAGTAAAAATACGATAGTTGTAAAGTGCTCGGCATCTTACTCTGTATTATCATTTCTATGTCAGGTAATAAGCATTCAGTTGCGTATTTAGGAGGGCCATTGGGCCACATGGGCCTCCCTCACTGATGCCATTTTTTAGTACCTAATATACGTAAAAAACTTTTACCATAAAATTTTACTTCAAAGGTATCCTATGTGGCACCAGATTGCATGTAAGGAGAACTAATTTTTCAAAAATTTTCAAAGGATAGGGGGACACCCCTCCCCTTAGATCCCACCCCCAGGCCGGCAATCACCCGACGTACTAAATGGCAACTCGTTAGAAAAATCCTGGCTACGCCACTGTAAGCATTATGGCATTGACCCTATTTTAAAGAATTGATTCAGAGCTTCCGGGAGCCCTATACAAGTATCTGCCAGCTCTAGATGCCCTTTTATGCAAAATGAAGCAAAGGGAAATTTGGGTAATACTTAAAGAATGTTTTTGTAGACTCCACGCACGTATTTTAGCGATCCCGAATAGAAGGCAGTACAGTAGCCAAAAAAGAGGGGGGCTTCAGGAGATGAGTTGACAACGCATTTGTCTCTTAGACAGCATAGTCTCCTCTTTCACCTAACCAAAACTTAGAATTCACTAAATTATGGACATTTCCCAGTCATATATGGTCAGCTCCGAATATATCCCAAAGATAGCACCATGATGCATCTAATCAATCTTAAATTAACAAAACTTTCTCAAAGGGGATGGAACACACCTCCCCAGAACACCCCTTCCCCTTACACCCCTCCCCCAGTACGTCACCTTTATGGAGTGACAAAGGAAGGATCCCCACTGCTGTACAAAAACGCAGGGCACATAAAAAGGGTGCAATTACGCAAACATGGGAGTTTAACTGAGGTAAAATTACGACATTGCCGGTTGTGCCTCCCCCCCCCCATCACCAAAGTCTGGCGGCGCCACTGATAAATAATAATTAATAAATAAGGAGAACATTTTATGCCCCGTCAATCACAAATCTTGCCCCCCTAAAAGCGTAAAGCTGGCTACGGGCCCGTTTCATCTCCCTATACATTAAATGTAGGGAGACGAGATGATAATTTAAGGAACTGGTCTTATGTTTCCCTTTCAGGGAGACTTATTTCACAGTGAGCTTTCAAGCAATACATTTTCCCGTTTTCCCGTTATAAAAAATTGGCAATGATAATAGCCCATTTAATCTTATTCACAAAAGTGCCAATGTGCATGCAACTTTTTCAATACTTAACGGTTTGTGAATCGTTAAAATAAAATGAGAAGACACTACAAATGAAGTCATCAGCTTTTGAGATTATTCCAAAATCTTCATATACTCCTTGACATATTTTTTTATCTATGTCTAGGCTCGATGCAAATGATTTATAACATACTTTGTGCCCTTTTAAATTTATTAAACTTTTAGGCCAAATTCTGCGATAGAAGACGAATTCTTTAAGAAATCTTTAAGAATTTACTTTCACAAAAATTTGTCCCAATGGAAAAATACTTTTAAGATTAACACGCTTTTCTGGGTTAACAGTAATGAATGTGTTATCCACTTCCGGAAATTGTATGTACAATTAATTTATCATTTCGTCTTGATAATTTTTGCACACTTTAAGCCAGGGGCGTAACTCAAGGGGGTTTGGGGGTGGTTCACCTCCCAACTCGCAAAAGCACGACTCTCCCAGGGCAAAAATATATATTTCGAAGGGCAAAGGTCTTAATACTCTTTGAATTTTTATAATAAGTTTCGAAGTAAAATAAAACATTAGAAAAGAAGTAAACATAATTTTTATAACAATTGACTAATATGAGCTGTAAATAAGTACAGATTCCTTTTTGCGTAGGCTTTAAGCCAAAAAATTTTGCGCGCTTCGCGCGCTTTGCAATGTCACAGTTTAGATTTCGGGATTAAATCAGAGCCCAAACTTATTCCAATGTCCGATGAGCAGTTGCTTTCTGCTTATCTGTATAACATAAACATTGATACCGTCTTAAATGATTGGTCGGCAGAGAAAATGCAAATCTTATAAAAGTAAATTCTTTTACAATGCGTAGAGGTTTATAATGAAGCAGAGGTTTCAACTTAGCTAAAAATACTTAAAAGGTAAAAGCTGAAAAAACTGCTTATTTATTTGGGTATACATTATACAAAAATTGTTTTTTTTTTATAGTTTTAATGGATCATGCATGCATACCATCATTGTCATATATATATATAAAGATTAAAGTAACGATTAAGTATACTTAAGTATACTTGTTATACTATGTTATGAGGCTCTCCACTGTGAAAAAACATACAATGAACAGTTCTGTCCTTTGTGTGGCATGGCTGCCGACATAGGCGTACAAGGCGGGGCAGGGTGCAGAATGCCCCCAAAAAATTCTTAGGTCGAAAATTCGAGCAGTAAACAACAAAATTTCGGGCAAAGAATAGGTGACATTCCGGCACAGATAAAGTAAAAAAGAAAAGATTTCCTGAATTTTCTACTGAGTTCCCAAATTTTTTGATCGAATGCCCGATAAATGTGCAAAAATTTTCGCGCGCTTCGCTCCCGTGTAGTGGTTTGGTGCTCTATATTATGCACCTGAATTGCAACGAAATTCTGGCAACTTTTTGAGATTCTCAAATTGAAAGAGTACCGTACGCCTATGACTGCCGACAAAGTAAAATATGAATCCACAGTATTCAGTGACAGGATCAGCGTTTATTAGCCTTTCTTTTTCAACATGAAGTCACAGGGCACTGACTGATTTCGCAGGGCAAAAATATTTTCACCCCCCCCCCCATAAATCCTTTTGAGTTACGCCCTCGCTTAAAGCAAATGTAAGGTTTTTAGGATTCATTTGTTTAAATATTCGATTGTTATAATTTTCAAATTTAAATGAAATAATTTTATTTATAGGATCTTATGGGATTTATAGTTAAAGGCTTTGGCAGGAATTTGTCATCTTTTGTCTATATCTCTCTGCTTAATGATTTAGCTTGCATTTCGGACTCCTTTTCTCTCCTGCTCTCTTTTACCTTAGACTGAAATTGAAATAAAATTTGAAAAAAATCTTACGAATTAAATTTCACACAAATTTTTCAAAATGGGATCATATTTTGAAGATTATCACACTCACCTGGGTTCACAATTATGGCTGTGTTGCCAATTTGTCTAGGCTCGACAGGGACACTCTCCTCTAAATTATTTGGATCTGTTCCTGATGCTGAGCTTACTGTCAGTGTGGTGGTCTGACCAGGCACAAAGTCTGTAATTATGGTGGACAGTGTAGTACTGTCCACAACCTCACGTACAACTGTGCCATCAACAACGTACATGATCACATAGTTGGTGACATAACCGGGTGGTGCTTCCCATATGACCTGGATGCTATTTGTTCCATCGATTTGTGTGAAAGTGGCATCTCCTGGGGGCAAAGGCTCAGTAAACTGAACGAGGCTAGACAGATCAATCACCATCCCACTTCGGGTACCAGTTATAACTACGTCATGCCTCTGCCCAGGGGACAGTCCCTGGAGAACCTGAAAAGGAGTCATGCCAGGTCTAGCTGGCACAGTGGTTGTCATGGTAATACCATCTTCATTTGTGTATGTGATTTCATAGCTTGTAAATCCAAGGTCAGATATATCTTCCCACGTGATGGTAAAGGTATTTGTACCAACATCAGTCACCGTGGGATTGATATTAGCATTAGGGAAGTCTGTAAATGAAGGAAAATAACTTTTAAATACCACACAGTGGTGGATACTGCAAAGCCTTCTTTCCTTTATTTCGGTTTTAGTTTATTCTGCATTGCTCGTCAGAGAGGTGCAAGTTACTAACATAATATAAAACCAAATGAGAAAATGAAAAACAAAACAATAATGAAAAGTAGAAGAATATATCACACATGACTTCAATCAACTCCGGCCTGGCGTTACCTGTCACGTAAATAGACACCAGTCACTAAATGCTAGCACAATTTAAATTAAGAGACAAAACATCAAATTGATAATATATCCATAATTATCTCACAAAACTTAATCAGATTATTTTCGTTCTATTTTCGGCTTGAAAAAGCTCTATCATTTGGATAGTAAAGGGTTGTATCCAAACATAAGTTTTAAAGTATGAATTTGTTTCTTTAAAAGAGTAACGACAATGCAAAACATTGTAGGATTCATTCTCAATGATTCCACCATCACAAAATTTGTGTCCACTCAAGATAAACAACACCTCCGAATTTAGCGGAATCACTTGTAATATAATATTACCGCATGTAGATTTACCGAAAATATTACGACTAAATTGGTCAAGGTATAGTTAATAGAATGCAAATTCCAGATCAGTTGTAAATAAATTTTGTACATACATATCACTAAAATGTTGTTCTTTACCGATTACTTTGAGGACCACCTCTTGTGTTACATGCAAATAACATGCCCGATTCATCCAAAACATCTTTGACCTCAAGAATCCAGGTCGAACTACAGACATTGAGTTCCTGCACAATTCGTAGGAACTTTTAGATTAGATATTCCAGCTTATGACCGCTATTACACACCAAAATAAAAGCTTATGAACGTCACAACTAAGCAAATAAATACCTTGAAAGAGCAAATGCTGTTTTATTAACTTAAGTAGACATACTCAAGTTAAGAATACCGAATCATGCATGGGTGACTCATTTTATCCAGTATGAAATGTTTTCACTTGTGGATTGTGTACATTTGCATGATTTACCAATATAATGCAATATTTGTAATGCAAAGCACAATAATGCGTTTACTTTGATGAAAATAAGGTTGGACTGAGCGTTTCCATTGATGTTCTAAGAGAAAGTTTGATAACACTACTCATGCCCTAAAAGTCATACTTAAGAGTAAGTTTGAACCACTGGTCATTCCATAAAAGTAATTTTTCACAGTAAAGTTGGGGCTACCGTTCATACCCTAAAAGTAATATCTCAGAGAAATTTGGGGTTCACAGTTTTTACCTGAAAAAATAGTGCATTATAAAAAGTCTTGCTCAAAAATTGTAGGGAAAGAGTTACTGGGTATCCTACTTAAATTCCATACAACTCTAACGATGTTTATTTCTAATACATGCAGTTCGGATCAATTACTCACTGATATTGGTCGATATGAATTATTTTTCTGCTTTCTGTGAGCATATGAAATACATATGTACGCTATCAAAAGTATGGCTTTATATTTGACCTAGTAAATCTCTGCAGAGGGGCAAATTTAGAAGATGCTGGTTGAACAAAGGTTAGGTTAGGCACCCTGTTTCACAGTATAAAAGTAGTTACCAGTGGTTCCTGTTGTTGTACCCACTAACTGAGTCTGACCTCCCACTAAACCATTGACCTGGATGTTGTACTCTGTCGCAGGATTCAGGCCAGGAATTGTAAATGGAGAGCCGGTTGAGGTCAACATTGTAGTCACACCCGTTTCATCTACATAGATTATCTCATAGGACGTTGCTCCTTGGATTTCAGTGTAGTCAATTGTGATGGTGTCCGATGTTGTAGATAAAACATTTACCACGCCAGAGGCAGCTCCAACTGGTACTGGGAACAATATACACAAACCAAACGCACTTGATTCAAAAACAAAATGTAAAGGCAAAGTCTTCTAAATTTTTAAGAGTTTAGACAAGTATCGAGCAGAAATTATGGATTTGCCGTTTTGTGAGCATACCCGTTGAAAACATTTACTAAAATGGCTTGTTGGGAGATTCCTGGCTGTATTTATGGGGTTCTGGAAGAAACAACCCCATTCCTTAAAATGACATCATAATTGCAATAGTTGCACAAACATTAAGAGCTAAGTGTCAAGAACTACAATACAAATGATTATTGATGTAACATCACGCCAATACTTCAGTCTATTTATGACTGACGTGGAGCACGGCAAGTGTCCCAGAATGTCATCAGACATCTGAAGGGAAATGACTAAACATTGCAAATGAACACAAGCAAGTTTTAGAACAAGTAAGGTAGATTCCATCATTAGTTTACTCTTTGAGAAGAGTCTATACTAAGACTTAGAACCAAGTAACATGCTTAATCCTGGCTAGAAAATTCTAAAAATAAAGTATCTTTCAAAATTTTTCCCTGCACAATAATCATCAAATTATGGTCACTCCTAATAGCATCAAAATCAGCACACTTGTTGCTTGTAGCGGAAGTTCCAACTCTGTCAATCAAATGGCTAGCACATGATCTGTACAGGTTATGGTAATCCCTTGCCTAATATTCTTAGCAATTGTCAGCACTTTATTGGAACATTGTACAGTTTTCAAAATTACATAACCTCTGTCCTCTTTCCCCCTGCCCTAAGCCTGCCTTACCCCTTACCAACCCTTGTCCGAACCCACAACTTGAATGTAACCGTGGAATAAGCACCCCCGTCTTACAGAAATGACTTTAAAATAGTTTCAAACAGCAACAATTGATATAAATAAATGCATTTCAAATTCTGAATATTCTACTCACAAGTTGTTGCAGAGTTTTCTCCAGCGTAATACGACAAACCATCTAAGACAACTTCCACACGGGCTTCGTAGGTGGTACTTGGATCAAGACCCGAGAATGCTAATTGTGTAGTTTGTTCATCGACTGTAAAGCCATCAATTAACTGATTATTGGCATCCACCAAGGTAACGAGGTAGGACTCGGCACCTTCGATAGCATCCCACAGAACATTCAAGCTTGATGATGTAATACTATTAATCCTTACGTTACCACTAAAGGGTGCTGCAAACAATCATTTAAAAGTAAGTGTCCATCTTTTAATTCAAGTTTAAAGATACATCAGTTTCTGCTACTCTCTCCTGTTCTCTAGCAAGACTGATTTCGTGTCTGAACACAGGCCTGTAGCAACCTGGAGAGTATTAGCAGGCAAGATCACCCAGTTCTGAATTTATTCCCCTCTCTTTCCACCCACCCCATTCAAAAAAATTAAAAGAAGTTCTAAAAGTTTGTAACTTAATTTGCAGACTGATAAAGGTGAATCCATGTAAATGCAACTCCATGTGTAAATTTCGCTCCTTCAGAGCAAGGTAACTAGCTATATAGTCCTTTATTGACAAAGTTACAGGATGTACTTTCCTGCTTCTGTATGAATATATATATATATATATATATTTATATATATATTTATATATATATATACTGTTCCATGGTATAAAGGCGCAACTTAAAATCAGAAAAAGAGATAACCATCTTTTAGCTCGTCCTAGTTTATGAAAATTTTAGATACCCAAAAAGCTGAGTGATACCTTGCCAATGAACACACTTGTAAGAACCGTCATTTTAAATTTTCACAGTACCGGTATCACTGTGAAGATACAGTCTTTCTATTGCGGAGTATAATATTTACGACCCCCGCCTGACGATTAATCAAGCAAATTGCCATTATAACATGGTTTAATATCAGTTCTACCGTTTTGTTTTTGACAGTGCATGCCACATGTTTACAGTAAGATCCTGACATATTTTACGTTACATACAACTTTTACAATAATCAATATTTGCCATTAACCTCAAATAATCTTCGACATCCATCACACGCACTTGGGTGCTGCTGAACATCAGGCTGTCACATACCAGGTATGATATCTATCATTTTATCCCATCTGGGGACATCGCAGTCTTTTTGCTTACAAATATTGATCTGTTGACTCCAAATAACCTTGGACCGACATTAAAAACAATAAGGTTCCTTTCAATATGAGGCAGCCACACGCCAAGTAGGAAATATCAACATTTCCTCTTCTTTAGATATTTTGTTTCCATTTTTCAGTTTGACCTCTGGTGACCCCAGAAACATCCACTATTCAGTATAGAACATGTACATACCAACTATGAGATTCATCGAAACTGTTCTTATTGAGAAATGCTGTTGAAAAGGGTTTCAGTTTGACTCCTGCGAACTCAAATTGAGCTTTAACCTTTATCACAAACAACATAAATCAAATACTAATTAAAAGCCATCTACATGCAATGTGCTACCTCAAAAGTATCTTGTCGTGAAATATCTCCGCCCAAGAATTTCACACTTTAGCCCCTTGTGTTCTTAAACTGACCTTGTACCTCTAATCATGGATAGTAGGGTTCCTCTTCATAATAAGATACCCTGATGCCAAATAGGAGAATCATCAAAATTTTGATACCTGAGATACTGTGTTTAGGTTTTCATAGTTGACCTCTGGCGACTTTAAATGACCATTGCTCTTTTTAATTGCAGAATTCAAAAATACATTGTGATTTCGATGACTTTATTGCACTAAACTTGTCTTTTCACCACAAACAACTCGTAAAAAATATACAGCCTGCATAAGAGGTTTGACCGATGAGACATATGATTCTTAAGTATCACTTCTACTGAATGTCCTCTTCCATGCTACAATGTTCTGATATGACCATAGAGCCCTGTAGCCATTCCACATTTTTTTCAGGGGTACATCGCAAGTAACATTACACTGCAATTTATACTTTGACCTGTATAGCATCACCCACAGTCATCGGGATATTTTTGACAGAAGATTGTGTAGGCTAATACGTAACTCTACAAAATATCTCTTTTATTGATAATGCAAAACTCCAACCCCTTTTCTATATCCATGAAAACTAAAATCCCCATCTAGACAGGAAGGCCGTCAAAAGGTTGTCAAAGTGAAAACATCAGATTAACAAATGTCTGGATACAATATGTGGATTAAATCAGTTTATCAATTTGAACGCCTCCCTGAGGGTATGCATGTCTTATAAAGGCAGGTTACAGCAAAAAAAATTGAATAGTCAAGTTAGCTTAAATGCCACCAGCTATAGCTTTTTGCAATTTTTAAAATAAATTTGTGTTTGCTTTTTTGTTTGTATGGAGCTCCTTTATGACGGAGTCATGCAGCCTGAACCAGGCTTTCGACCACCATCTAGTTACGGCCTATACAGCAGCACACAAATGAAACTTTTACTTCACTCAGAGAATTTGAAAATCATACAGGATCCCTCACTTATGCAGACTGCAAGGTAACTGTTAGAAAATTCTAAGCTTTATTAGAAGAAAGATATCTCACCAAGTGGGATAAAGTCTGTTGGTCCAAGATCACTTAAAACAACGTTGAGAGGATCTGCAGGGCCTACATAGGAATAAAGACCAAATTGGTAATCCACGTCAGGCATCAAATCTGTCACTTCATAAATAAATTGATCTTTTGGTATGAAGATTGGTTCATCGGCGTTACTCAGCTCCAAAAAGTAGCCATCAAGGTCACCCATTGTTGGAGGAAACCATTCAAATCGGACTGTATTTTCTGATGTCTGTGTAATAAGGGTTAATTCTGGAGGGTATGGTACTGTAAAGATAATTGGAAAAGGTACGTAAAATTAGTCAAAATCACACTCCTTTACTATCTTGCACATAGAGTTGATGAGCATTCTGTGAATCAGAGTATTAATGGTTCATCTTCAACATTCCTGGTCAAGGTACCTGTTTTAGCTGTTCATTGTTCCTAAGATACCATGGATTAATCATTTGGCTCGTATGACATTGCCTGGAAAAATCCGCAATCAGAACTTAAGTATCCATAGTTAAACACATGCACGCATGGCTTAATGAGTTCTCTGATTTCAACATGGTTACTATGGCCGCAGAGCGATTAGTTTGGCCAATTGGCAAATAAGAGAGTGACATTTTTTTTCCGTCGAATTAAACGCCAAATAACATGATGTTGGTGAGAGGGTCGTGGCTCAACTGGGCATGCGGATACACCAATGTGCTTTGATTGGACACGTTAAACAATGCAACCTATGCCAAATGACTTCATTTGACATTATCTTGAATTTGCCTTGGCTTTAGTGCATCCTTGAATCAAATCTACAAATAAAGTTTTCCGCTTGTATAATCAATTGTTTCGAGAATTCGGAAGAAAAAGGTTAGTTTAAGTTTTCTCTAAATAAATTTGATCAAATGAAACGAAGCCTCCATTAAATATTACTAAGAAGTTTTGAAGACAAATGAGATCAGTTTCTGTTTCATTTTTGTTTTTGTAATCACTTTTGCAAGAACAATCTGTGGATGAATGTGAATAGATACAAACACAAAACTCAAAACCTCTAAAGAAGAGAGGAATTAGGCTAAACTAGGGAAAATAAGTTGTAGCGACTCCAAATTAACCATCGATCAGCACACAAGTTAACAGGAACATTTTGTTTCACATCTTTTACATGTTTATCGAATTTGAAATCTGTATAATTTTAAGACGGCCAAGAAAGTGCAGCCAAAAGTATAAAATCTCGAAATGTCTATCTCAGGCTGTTTTTATGATTGCATAAACTTCAACTAGTCGATTTAGTCAAAGTATAAATAAGATGTGGAAAGTAGTAGAAAGGAAAGGGAACTTACTTGACTATGAATCAGGGTAAACTAGAAAATGAGAAATACATGCATTTTGCATCCCTCCTCTCAAGTAAAAAAATTGACCTCCACCAAAAACAGTCGTATTTTAAGTACTTAATGTGGTACGTGCTAAATATGAGTACCATGAGACCATACCATACACATTACCTTTCACTTATATTCATTTTGCTTGTATATCTGGCTGAATACAAATGCAAATTGGCATCAAGTTTGAGCTGTAAGGGTAATATGGTTGTAAACTTTTACCATATATTTGCAATGAGACTGAACTTTCCTTAACACAAACTGTAGCTTACGGTTTGGTCTTTTATCAAGGCAAGGGAAAAACATCCACACATATAAAAAGTGCTCTGTTTACCACAGAGACCAAACACTTCAATCAGTATTAGGTTTTACCATACATGTCATACTCAGCCACAGTCCATTATTAGGACAGTACTTGATATAAACAATAATTGTACTTTCCAAGCCTGCCTAAATCTTTCAAGAGCATCAACCTGAAAATCAAATCTGGAGAATACAAAAAATGCACACTTTTGTGTTAGGAAAATGCAGCGTATCGAGTTTAAAATAATGAGACTGGTCTCACTCTGGTAGTGTCGTAAACGCCCCCTAACCACTTCCAGAAAATTAATACTTGCTAATGAACCTGCAAGGGTTAATTGTTATGATGAATGATATATCTTTCATAGGGTACATAAATATGATTTTTGCATGAGCTAAGGGTGACTGTCTTAAGTTTACTCATTTGTCTCGTGAATGTACAAGCCAGTAAAAAAAATTTTGCATGTGTAATATTAACAATCACAACTTGTGATAGAAGGCTTGATATAAGGCCACACAGCTTTCAGGTTTTATGCTTCAATTACTAGTGTTGCAAAGATCTTTACTGAAAGCACGTTGATGTCTTTTCAAAAAATGTGCATCGTTCTTTCAGAATGTACCCAAACTAAAAAAGGGCTAAACTCTGACCACCAGTTGGTTACTTTGGCCTCCTAAGCTGTAAAGAAATTTTCCTGTACGATAAAAGCTTTCATCACTCTGGAAGACACGTAAGTTGTGATGCAAAAAATCTTTGAGGAGCCATACTGTATCCTCTCGGGAGATAAAATATTTCAGGGTCATTTATAACATACTTTATTAACGACTGAGAAGTGTACTCCTGGTGTAACAATATTCTCCCTAATATCTTCAGATCCATGTTTCATTTTCGACATGAGACACACACACACCTTACACGTAGCATGAATTCTCTTTCTACTCCCTCATTTAGACTCGCATCTTCGCAACAAACAATTCGTTTTACTGGACCCTCTGTTTCGAACTCCCTCCCACTCGACATCAAGAGTTGTCACTCTTTGAACTTATTTAAAAAAATCCCTCAAACTTTTTCTGAAGGGGAAACGTAGCTGACTTGTTTCTGTTCTTTTTTCTGTTTATGTTGTTGTTATTGTTGTTGTTTTGTTCCTCTCCTTTCTTTTTGTAAACATTGTCTCTTTTGCTATTTCTGTTAAGGAGGGCTCTTCCCACAAGCTCCATGGAGCTTTTTTAAGTTTCCTCCTGAGTCTCTTTTCACAGTTTTGTTCTCAGCTGTTACTTTCTTTGATATTGTATATAATTCAGTGAAAAAAAGACTCAAATAGATGTTGTCAAAATCAAAATCAAAAAATCAAGTGCAATTGACATTTCCCGGTCCAGTTAAAGAAGCTGCGTAGTGGCGTGCTTCGGAAATAAATACGTCATACCAAACGAGATGTTTACCCTCAGTGTGACACTAATATTGAAAATATTGCGTTTTGTATTCTCAGTTAAAATAGTTTTTGCAATGTAATTCAGTAATATCGTTCGTATTTTATTTCCGTAGATTTTTTGTATTTTTCACTTGCTACATATTGAACAATTTGTTTTTTTTTAATTTATAGTTCGTTAGGTTTCTTCTGGCACGGGCAATTTTGTACGTTTCAACTTGTAACGGTTCTGATCGATGGTTCAATTAGTCAATACATCGAGTTATCATGGCAGCTACACTGGACAATTCTGATACCGTTTCCGCGAAAACTGATCATCTGGTTGCGTTAGCATTTTGTTATACTTGTAGTGTGTTTCAGTGGATTATTTTGGTTTCATTTCGAGTAATATAACCAGTTTCAAAATGTTGGAGGGAGAAAGTTTTCCTTTCGAACTAGTGGAAAGCTCAACAGAAGCAGATGCTATAGGTTATGCTACACAGAAGGTCTGTTTGCGTTTGCAAATCAACGTGTCAGTGTAAGAAGCCTCGTAGCAGAGGCTGTCCGTGCAAAAACAAGAGCAACATCCGTACGTAGCTCCCAGTGCAAATGTGGGACCAGGCCGAAACGAAAATGCTTGAATCAACCACATCCGATAAGCCTTAAAGTTGTTGATTTTGCAAGCAATGAGTTTCCAAAGTTCCCCATAATAGATTCGCTTTTACTAACCACCATCAAACTCATTATAGGCTAGCTACGAACTAAAATCATGGGCCTAGCTAAAATTACGTCATAGGCCTAAAAGTAAGTAGTATCGTACTGAAACATGCAACACTAACATACTACACACGTACGTACGTTGTGTACTAGACACAATGTATTTCGGATCGAATCGATGAAAAAGAAGCATGACCGGATGTGACGTAACGAAGTCGGCGGGTTCGAGAATTTATCCTGTTTTGGCGACTACTCAGCTCCTTTAAAGCATTATATCATATTGCAGGGTATATTTTACACATCCCGAAATAAAGATCAAGAATGAAAAATATTAAAAATATAAGAAAGTCTTAAAGCCATTACCAAGAAGAAATATACAAATAACATACGTGTGTAGACTGTGTTTGGACCAACTAAAGGTTCAGCAGCATTCGATCCTTCTACAAGAATATCAATCTGCAATGCATATTCTGTTGCTGGGGTGAGACCTTCGAAACTTTGAATAAATGTTTCTGCAGCAGTTCCAGCGTTAACCCTTATTGTCGGCCGAGTTTCTCCTGTCACACTATTCATGAGGTTTAGGATATACTGCTGGACTCTAGTGTCAGGGTCGTGTTCCCAGGTCAGCTGCACTGTGGTCTCTGTCAATTCACTTATCATAAAAACTATATCATCTGCAAGAAGAAATTGATTTTAAAGACATAATTTGTGTAATATTTATTGCATTGTGCTGTAAATGCATGTACTGAAAATGCTATAACTACATTAAGGTAGTGAACCTATGCAGTAGGAATTTTACAAAAGGAGAAAAACCATATAGCTACTATGCCATGGCATTCTGTCTTCATGGCAGGTGAGGTACCAAACTAATCTCTTCAAAAGTTGGCATCAAGTTAACTTTACAAATTTAGATCAAGCAATCCATAAAAAGCTTTTCAAGCCAAAATGCGTTTGCAGTACATCTAAGTTGAAAGCTGACTTTACAGTTGGACTGTGCTTTTACTGTGCTCAACCTTGATCCACGGTACCTAAAGAAACGGTTTCAGACTGCACTCACACAAACTCCAGAAATCCAACCGCCACAGCATACCACAGTGAACTCTTCACTGAAATGAGCAATGCTGTACTCACACATTACTTATCCTCTAAGAGAACTATGTTTTGATATTTAGGAGTCAAACAAGAAGACATCAGCTTTACGAGTTGACTTTTCAGTAATAATAACAGTTTCAATAGGAAAATTGGAGTTTGCTGTTGAATAAAAATTCAGTTCTTACTTTGATCAAGCAGGAATGAAGTCCTCAACCATAAAATTGCTCAACTTCTTGCCACTGTTTTAACACTTGACCATAGCATTGGTATCTAAAATGCCAACGTAACAAAATGTTTACAAATCTTTTCCTTTTTAGCACGGTGACAAAGATGTAACGCCTACTGATTGGCATAGTGGCCAATATGATTTTGGGACTCTTGTCAAAGTGACCAATTCCCTTACAGCCAGAACCTGCTTATCTCATTGCCGACAAATTAAACAGGAAAACATAAATTAGGCAAAGAACCTTCAGTTGATAGAACACTCATCACTATCATGATGTAAACAACTAAAGCTGACAAATACGATATGCTAACAGCAAGGAACTGGCAATTTTTCTGGTGAGTCTGATTCTGTCATAATTTACGCCCTTGCAGAATTTGCTAGTCAGATTTTTTTGTTCGACATTGTCGCACAAGTAGGGCTGGCTAAAACACTGATCATATGACCCGAAATAGCGCGCCTATTCGGAACCTTAAATTCCTTTTCTTTCCCCGAGTTGCCGACGGACTCGGTCACTCGTCCAATTGCACCGACAGTCGTTGATACGGCCGTCATATGCATGGTGAATTTGTCGACGGGCCTTCAACTTGAATGGGCCAATTAGAAGGAGAGCCGAAAATCGAAATAGCCGATAACAGACTGGCCGCGCGTTCCTCTCTCTCTCTCTCTCTCTCTTCCATTCTCCGTCTTCACTTCCTTTCTCTCTTCCATTCTTCCTTTCTCTCTTCCATTCTCTCTCCCCTTTTTGCCGACAGACGGAAAATTTGCCGACGGCTACCAAATATTGAAGGGGTGTGACACCCCCACACCCCCTGCTCCCTACGGCCATGGTTATAAATCAATGAATATATTTTGATTATTCATGAAGAAAGTGATTCTGAAATCAATAATAAATAGACTGAAAGTCTGAACGTCATGATCATATCTGTGTATTTTTTTTTGTTCCTGTTTTTGAAGAACTACACCTCCAAGCCCTAGCCATCGCGACCGGCCCAAACACTAGAGTAACAAAGAATCCCTCACATATTCTCATGAAACTGAAGAGTAGCAATAGAAGGAGCCAGAAGTATTACTTTTTCGAGTCTGGCCTCTTGCAAGTAGAATTCTATACTCGGTTGTGGCATGTGTGGTCTAGACAGTGGAAAGGATGGTGACTAAGTCAAAATCTAATAACCAAGTTAGAAATGGTTTTGTGATGTACTCTTATTCGCTTTTGATCTTTTATGGTGACTTTAGGCAAGGTTTCTCCACCTTTTTATAACCAGTGGCCCACTTTCGACCGTTGAAACGACCCTAGGACCACCTCAGATCCTCTTGCATATTTTACATATGAGACATGTTTCAACAGTAAAGATAACGTATACTATCCAAATTTCATCTGTGTCGTGTGAGATAAACTACAAAAAATAAAAAAATAAAAAATAATACCTTCGCTGCCCACCGGGCGGCACTTTACAGTCACTAGTAAGCCGTGGCTTACCTGTTGAAAAACGTTGACTTAGAGGTCAGTGATACTACCTGTCCTTGTCACCGTCAACCGTAATAAGCCTAGTAATTATCAGGAATGCCAGCTGCCTGAAATCAAGTCTAACGGAGCTTTTTTTCAAAATATTTATGGAGAAGGATCCCCGGTTCCACGTAATTGTCTCGGTCATTTCGCCGCATACGAGTTAATTACGTAAAAGCTTAAATTGCAGTGGTCACAGTGCTTGCGAAGATCGAGGTGTCACATGTATTTCCAGTTAAAATGTTTGCACTATTTAAAACAATGAAATATGTCATTTTCCACAAAAGACCGGTGGAGTGTGCACCATGCATATACTGGCTTCCACAACTTTCAGTATCGTAATAACAAAGAGCCGGTTATACGTTCGAATTTTCACGCGACATAATATTACATATAGGAACCATACATGGTCACCCCTACTCTTCCGGGCCAATCATGGACATATAACTCAAAGTGTTGAACACCGCTCATTTTTCATAGTTTTTAGTGCTATACTGGAGTATGAATCGGCCTTAGGAAGAGAAGTGTGATCACACTGCAGGGATATTTGTACTTGAGTTCAACTTTAATTTTATCAGGGTCTCTTGTTAATTATAAGCGGTGATGGTCTTTAGCTATAATAGACATTACCACGTCCACTGTTATTATCAGAAGCGGCATTTGCTAAGTCTAGTGTGCGTTGATGATTTCATTTTTAATGTGTCATAATTAGTCTTCCTAGACAGTGACCGCATAAAAAGTTGAATTTTTAAATTTTTTAACTTCTGTGGTGCACCAGTCTGAATACCGATTAGGCCTATTTATTAAGGATCATTCTCAAACTTATGCAAAGGTCTGAGTAAAACATAAGGGCATGTGGACCCTTCAAAAAAGCTTTCAAAGGAGCTAAATTCCAGGAGCTTCTAAGGGTTCCGCCACTGGACTTCCGGTAGGCGTTTTCCCTGAACACAGGAGTGGCACTAGGTAAGAATGTGAGTTCTCTCTGATAACCTTTTTGATAAAAGAATATAGGGTTCAGACTTTTTGGGAAATCTCTCTGTCGGTGCATGTTCAGGTTGTAATTATTCCAGGTGAGTGTGAATATATGTATGTA
>WURT03572655.1:0-20826 GCA_009936505.3 Holothuria glaberrima
TGTTTATTCATGATGCCTCATGAATACAAGTTCGCCTTTTTGGGGTAAAATGGTTTTCTCCCGAATGGGGGAATCTCGCGGACTGGTTGATTTGTTCAAATTGGAGGAACTACATTCATGGCAATGTCATCTAAGTAAGCATGATGCATTTAGGCACAAAACATTTGTTGAACCATGTAGATCTACTTATAAGCTAGCAAGCAAACATCAAAGATAAAAAAATAGATCTGTTTAAACCCATTCTTACATACTTACATTGAAGATAAACCGATGAATAGGGTTACCAAGTGTGAAGTCTGCCTTGCCCATTGTGCTTTCAGTTCTGCTGACAACTTTTTGTAGTTAGGTGAGTGTGCCACATAGGCCTATAGGGCAGTAAGAGGTAAGATGGGGGAATAGTAAATACCTGAGTTTAAAGACTCAGCAGCAGTTATGGGAAATTTTTAATCCAGCTGATTGATAAATTGTCATGCTTTACTGATACTTGATATCATGGACAGCTATAGCTGACAAATTGAATGTCATTGCATGTGTCAGATAGTGGCAGAACTTGACAGCAATGAAACCTAGCTACCTTTGAATGACACCACCAACCCTATAGCAAATTCTCCAGTGTTTAATTGAGTTGCTGGCAATGTCTGAGGGTTGAACCTAACTTTTTACAATGTCTGGCTTGATCAAAGGAGCTGGTGAACAGGAGCAACCAGAGTATTGCTCCTGTGTGTGAGCAAGGAGTTGTAGCAGATGCTCAACAGCTGAGTAAACTGGCCAGTGATACACCCATCTATTCACCCACACAAATTCAAGGTACAGGAAAGCTTATCACTTTCAAAACTGTGTTTTGAAATTGATGCCCGTAATATTCTCTTGAATTATGTATGTTCATCCTATAATACCTGTTATTTGCTTCATCTTCTCAGGAAGTTTGCTGGTTTGGAACTTTTCAGTCTAGAAGTCTGTAAGCCGTAAAGAAATGAGGACGAGAGAAACATTGCAGAAAGTAATCAGCATATTGTAAGTTTATGTTTCTTCTTGTTATATTTGTCACAAAAAAATTTGCCAGCCTTCAAGGAATTGATCTTGTGGCATGAGCCTCATTCCCAATTGAGAAGTGTGTGTTTGTATGTGTGTGTGGGAGGAGAGAGGGATAAGGGGTAGTGACATCAGGGACTTCCAACTAGACTGAAGATTCACTAAATTGAGGTTTCACTAGCTAGACTGAAGATTTCTTTGGACGGATGAAAATCTACTCTAGGTTAGAAGAAGGATTGGGCTTGGAGTTTGATACAGAATAAGATCAGTAGGATTTGGCTTAGGATTATCGTTGAGCAGGATTAGGGTTTGCATAAGGTTATGGTTAAGGTTAGGATTAAGCAGGGGTGGATCCAGGAATTTTTTCAGGAGGGGGGTCTGAATGCCTGATACAGGGTCAGATCCATGATTTGGGGGAGGTAGGGCTGGGTTCTGCCTAGAATGGTTTGAGAGCTATCTAAGCGGAGTGCCACCATTGGTTGGCCTGGAGCGTACAGAAAATTTTTGGAATTTACAAGCCTCCCAGATGGCCGAAAATGGCACTTCGCGAGTGTTTTACGCTGTGTGTACACGGCCTTAAAATGGGGATCCCATGCCTGAAATTTCTCAATTAATAAAAAAAAAATATGACAAATAGTAATAGGGGCCTATATTTTAGATGTGTTGAGGTTATACTTGTAGGTGGACAGTTGAGTATACACTCTTAAATAAAGACAAGAATCATAATGAATTGTGCATTCCCTTTCCTTCATTCAGCATCAACATTCAGTTTAAATGGTGCCTAATTCAACCAAAAATTGACCAAATACTGTGGGGGAGGGTAGTTTTGGATAGTTAGCATGGGCTCAGATCCTGGTGGGGCATCCCCACTAACTTTTTCAGTGGTGGGGACATGATATATCGTGTCCCCACTAATTTGTCTTGACCAAATTTTCTTATTCCCCTGTACTGGACTTTGGCGCAGTTTGATCCAGCATTGTGCAAATGACATGCTATGAGAGAGAATTATTACTATTGACACTGTCTCCTCTGAAGTATCATCAGTTCTCATTTTAAGACATTACAGTTGTTAAATAAAGGACGGAAATTGCATTTGCGGCAGTCTATAATTATCTTCTGGAAGAGGACCCCAGACCCATCGTATACAAAAGTCTACTTGGATTGTTTGTCCAAACTAAATTTCTAAGCCATGAGATCTAAAAATTAAGGTGGTTTGGGACCATCATTGGGTCTAGAAAGTGTTATTTCCAGAGGTTTGGGAGGTATATTTGCCAGAAAATTTCTCATACGCTACACGCAATCCCATGGGTGTGCTCTGCGTAGAAAGTATCAGGGAACAGACATGCGTCCCCACCATTATCCAAGACAGATCTGCGCCCATGACGGATAGAGTGATAGACAACATGATAGAGTGATAGATGGAAAACATGTTGCCATAAGCTCATACTACCTGTAGTACGAGCTAAAAAAAATGTTTAATCCATGTACATGCACTACGTACGTGAACCTTGTTGGCAAAATGACTCTCCGAAGTTGCCAATTAAGTTGAGACAGACAGTTTGTCGATTTCCGGTGTTAATCGTCTGAGTGAGCTTTGTGAAGTCTAACCATGGGACGTTCATTTCTTCAATTCTTCTCTGGTGTCATCTACGGTTTGTTCAGACTTCGTTTGGACTCATTTTGCCAGATGGTCATTTTATAACAGTTAACTTTACGTTAGTAAAATTCAGTCATCAACAGGTGTCATTAATACTGTTTATGTAAGATGTTTTTAATGTATCTCGTTCATATGAGAAATAAATTTGAATTTGAATTTGAAAGTATAATTAGCTTTGGCAGACGATAAACTTGTATAATTTCCTTTTTAATCATTGTGCAAATTTTGCCCGGCTTGACGCATATATGGCCGGTACAAAGTCTGTTACAGTTGCACATGCACTGAAACTGCACACAGGCTAATTACAATGGGGTCAATCAAGGGGAAGGGAAGGGGGTTATATCTCCACTGACAGAAAGTTGATGGGGTACGAAATCCACATATACTGTACTCCTACAGTTTGATTGATTGGTTGAACTTATTTGGCAAAATTCTATACATGTGTGTGGTACAAAAAAAAAAAAAAAAAGATCACCTAGGATTACGCATAAAGTAATAGCACTTAATTCCAATGTGGTCCTATGACTAAATACAATACAATACACAAATACAGATGAACAGACGTGAAGCAAGAGCTAAGTGTACATGCAAAACAAAATGAAAACACACAAAACAGTCAGCACTGCCCCATCCTTCACCAGCGAGTTTAGACTATAAATACTTCTTAACATTCACTTTGAATGAGGCAAGAGTGCTGCACTGTTGAACATTAATTAAGAGGCAAGGCATTCTCTTAAGATACAGTAGTATAAAGAAAACTATACCAAAACAAGGCATGATGCTTCACCACGTATTATTGAGTGAAAGTTGTGGGCCAAAATAACACCAGTTTTCAGATAATTAGGGGCAGTATTGGTAACAATATTGAACGTATGATTAAGTTTAAACTGAACTACTCTATATTTCACCAAAAGCATATGAACGCTTTTATTGATCATACCCAACAACACGAGTCCTAGGAGGAGCATAATTTATCAAAAGCCTAATAACCTTATTTTGTTTGGTTAGGGTTTTGTGCATGACTAGGGTTTAATGCATGTTCAGCTATTGAGGTCATAGGCAGGGTTCACTATAGATCAAAGTTTGTTCGATTGAAGGTTCACTAGATTGAAGATCCTAAATCTAACTAAATCAGGTGCAGATCCAGGGGAGGGGGGGGTCCAGGGGTCCAGACCCCCTCTGCTCTTGGCCACCAAAAGAAATTCAAGCATTTTTTCTTCATTAGTTGAAATTGGGCCAAGAGTGCCTAAAAATATTCATTTTCAGACCAAAAAGTGTCAAAAGATCTCTGAGCTATATCCATGATTGGTTCAGAAGAGCAAATTTAGGGATGACTGCATGGCTTTTACTGCTTTGTACAGTTTTGAAGTTTGGAAGTATAAGCAGCCTTTACAGTTGTTGACTTCCTGTGTCAATTCATTCATTTACCTTACATGTATTCATTTTTCTTCAGCAATTTGTAACCACACTTTCTGCACCAATCCATTGTATTGATTTTTATGCCAAGACTTGCTTGTCACCTGTTGAAGTATTGAGAAACCAAGTTTACCCTTCATAAATGATATTCAGAGCATTTACTGGTTTAATATGAATTCCTATATGTTATTGCATCTCATGAGGCCAAGTTTTATTAAAACACAAAATCAAGGGAGGTACGTCCACTGAGACAGCTGGTAGGTTTGAAGAGATTAACCTTTTGTGATTAAATTTAGGTTAATTTGAAACACTATTCCAAATATACTTGAGACCCACTGAGATGAATGTTACAAAAACTTTACTAAATGAAACCTCATTTTGTGACAGCCCTGTTAACATGCTATCTTCAGATATCCAACAGGGTCAATATGTGGCTTCATGTTGTTATTAGCTAGCTCCATGCTATTACCCCAGGTAAAAATTGCTTCCTGCACTGTACTGTAGATCTCAGCTCGGGTGTATGACATTTACAAGGCTCCTTTGTGAGAAGACCCAGAAATAGCCGATGGTACCGAAAGATGGTCTAAAACAGCACATTCCTTGATATTTTGGAAGTTTCCAAGAGACAAATTCAGGCATAAAACCAAGTTTGCAACCTAACATCTGTGTAAATTAGACAGATTTTGAGCCAATTACCGTATCTGTTTTCAGGAAAAGTATGTACATACTGTATCTTACTTTTGCTTTGGTATGTTACTCCTGAACTCTTTATTGTATGTGGTATGAGCGGACATCTTTTGGGGAAGGAGGAGGATATGTCCTCCAGTTTTGTTGTTTGTATTGATTGGACCATTTATGAATAGTAAATTTTGCTGCAAGTCTTGTTTATCCTTCCATTTGGGAGTATGGTACTCTAACTCCTGGGAGGCCTGCTCTCACTGTTTCACACAAATTCCAGCTTTCTGGTAGTGAGGATCCATTTTACATTATGGGGAGGTAGGATTGGCAGTTACACCTCTATGTTCCGACGTCTCGTTGTTCCGACATCTCTATATTCCGAATGTGTGCATGAAGAACAGTGGTAGGATGGGGGCTTGTTCTGACTTAACCTTTTCTCTAACACTTACCTCAGTGCAGACTTTTTGGAACATGGAGACATCAGAACAAAGAGACTTCAGAATATAGAGAGCTGTCCCCGAGATTGGCAGAGTTAGAATGTGGAGTTATCCTTTGGTGCTGTATGTAAAAGCTGTTCACCCTTTGCTTCATGCACCTGTCAGCTGGCTATTTGCAAAGTTGTTCACATTAATAACCATGCAATTCGTTTAGATGTGTTCAAATACTATTGGTTCTGCATGGGAGGGCTAACTGGTATCACAAATGTCGAGAGAAAGTTCAAAATGTCTCCAGATATTTAATATGCCTAATATACATTCAGTATGTCACAACAATCACATTTTGTCACAGTTCAGCACATCTGTTATGAAGTAGTGTAGGACTGTACCAAAAAGTTGAAAATATGTTATTATGTTTTAAGCAAATTCAGTGAAGAAAGAAAATGCAGTGAAAAAAGGAACCTTATTGTACAAAATGTTATTGACACAAGTATTGAACTAATGCATATTATAGCATGGCAAATTGAAACCCCTGGTTCTTCAGTTACACAAATGGAATGCACCCCAACTCTTGATAGTATGGAAGCTTGATTGTTAATTGGTGTTACTAGACTTTTTGAGAAAGGGGGGGACAATGCCCCGCCGGAGGAGCACACAAAAACAAAGAACGAAGTGTTGCTGGAGGTGGTGTGGTGATGTGAAGGGCTTCTCTGTAGGTGTTAAGGCCTAGCAGCTTACCCTAGGGCCTCAGTAAGGTCAAGGAGTAATCCTCTAGTGGGGGTCCAGTGAGCTAATTGTGCAGATGCTCTGGGGTATTTACAAAATTGTGACCGTTAGAATGGACCGTTTCAGCTATCTCCAAGAAATGGCATTGGATGACTAAACTAAGCATACCACAAAAACAGAAATGACATCTTGACCATTTTATGTTAGCCTTACTCTCAATAATGATTTTAGTGATTCTGGTAGGGGGTGGGAGTGCATGGGAGCTATGGATCATGTTAAAGAGGCATTTGCATCACCCCAAGCTGGGGCTAATTGTGGGGGTGTGACACCCCCAGTGAAAGTCAAAAGTCTGTCTCTGAGCACCAAAAAGTTGGTCTCATATCCAGTTCAGTATGCCTTTGTAACAATAGACCAGACATGAACAACATTTGATACCTTACTCAAATTGAAGGCAGAGATGAAGTACAAGTAAAAAGATTGCCCAAATTTTCAACTGATTTTCCGAACTTTTGATTGAATAACCGAAAAATGTGCAAAAATTTTCATGCGTGTGCATTAGTGGTTTCTTGGTCTATTTTATGCACCTGAACTGCAACAAAATTCGGGCAAAAAAATGTTCTGCCCACCCCCAGTAGGAAGAGTCCCGTACGCCTATGATTATTACTACCATCCTGTAAATTGCATTGGCGTAGCCAGAGCGGGCCATATAATTTTTGTAATGGAACAAAAGAAAAATTGACTTAAAATGATGCTAAATGTTGCACCAGATTGCATCTGAGGTTACTTAAATATTCAAAAATTTCTCAAAGCAGACGGTGACACCCTCCCCTTAGACCCCTCCCCAGGCTGGCAATCAGGCCCGGAAGTTGGCCCCCTTCAAACAAAAATCTTGGCTACGCCAGTGGTAAATTGTAATTATCTAGGAAATTCAGGTTGTACAACTATGTCAATGGGAGTCGGTCTCCAAGAAATATAGTTGGTCCCAAAATACTGTAGTTCACACTATTTTGCAAATTCATTTATATACCCCCCTGACCCCAAGTATGACTTTTACTTGGGGGTAAGCAAAAGCCTCAGTTGGTAAAGTTCTTTGATTGACATCAGGGTTAGAAAATTCAAAAGATGCAGAGCAGCTCATATTACACAGCTTGCATACGGTAGAGTGTTTTGATTACATTAGGGCCTTGTTTACTCACCAGGATATGGCCTTAAGCAAAAAAACCTTGTTTATATCTGCATAAAGGAGAAGCTAAGACAGTTAGGGGCGGGGTAGAGCTAACTTTGGAGAATTGGAACTGTCTGGGATGAGAATATTTCCCCTTTAATATTTGCTTTTAGCTTTAGATATAAATTCACTCCTGCTGCCCAATTGGAATTAATGTTGAGTTATCTACCTTCCAGGTATGTGACTGAGGGGAGGGCTTCACATTAGAACATCAAAGGTGCATCTATGGCTGTAGATGAGGGGTAGCCATGAAAATTTGGAAAAAGACTCTACCGGTCAGTGTGTAGATGCATTTAGTCAAGAGGAAGAACCCTGTTGTTTTTGTTGAAGGTCAAAGGTCATCAAGGGTCATCAGACATCAAACTCTGAAAATCTTGTTAACATGATATCTCAAGGTAGGAAGCATGCATACTCTTCATACCTTACATAGAGATGCAATATGGAGTGTACTGTTGTTTATGGTGAAGGCCAAAGATCATCAGAGGCCAAACTTTGAAACCCTTGTTTAATATGATATTTCCAGATAGGAAGCATGGATGCTCTTCATACTTTATAGCATGTAGGTGCATGATATGAAGACGGAGAACCCTATTGCTTTTGTGGTAGTCAAAGGCCAGATATTTTCTGCTTAGAAGCTTGAAAAATTTACTAGTGGCTTTCTTGCCCTTTTAAATGCAAATGTGCTTTTGTTGTTGATGGTGTTTTAATTGTTTGGTGAGAAGTCATTTCAGCTCATCATTTACCAAATTCTGAAAACTGTAATTGTTAGCATCATATCTCAAGGTAAGAATCATGACAACTTCTCTTACATGGTGTGTGAATGCATGACACTGCTCCAGAACATTCCATTTTAGAGTCTCTATAGTTCAAGTTAAGATAGAGCTAAGGTCTACTGAAATAAATTCATCAAAACCTCAATGCACTTTTGCTTTCTGGTTTTTAGGGTTTGGTAACAATAAACAATAGATTTAAAAAGATGAAGCACCAACTCTGTCACTAATAAAGACTACAGTAAGTTTCTACAGTAGCAGCCAAAGCACCTCAAGGGGTGCATTCAAGACTGTACTATGAAAGGTTTGATTCCTGACAGCAGCCCTGTCAGTGTAATGGGATACTGTAAATTGCATTACATTTGTGTATCGTCCTTGGGGGTTTATGAAATGTGAGCAAAGATTATGAACTATATAAACAAAACACTAAAACTTAAAAAAATGTGATTTTGACCTCATGGACCATAATTATGGTTATGTTCTGTGAGATGAAACATCTGTTCACTGCAGTTCCTGTCGATGCTAAATGCTGGCAAAGGTTAAGGTGAGTACTGCAACTCCATATGAAGGAAACCAAAAGGTTTCTTCAATAGCTTGTGAAAATAAATGCTGATGACACAAACTGTATGTGGAATATATATTCTGTTTTATAAAAAGACACTTTAGGGGGAAGGTAGAGGGAAGAAAGTTCACTACCACCAGTGGTATTATCATTGATAGCATTAAATCTTTGAGAGGAAGTCATTCATCAGAGGGATGATTGACCCTTCACCTTCACTACATGTGTTGTACTTATAACCATGTCTCGATATAAATACCCCAGGGCTGATTTTGATCCTAGTCGGTCACACCTGTGAAGCTACCTCCTACTGGCAAGGCACTGGTGTTTGGTGTGGCCATCATATCTATCAGCCCTGAGGGTAAAAAATTTGTATGAATATAGTTATTTGGGAGAAAACATATCAATGAAAGATGATTTTGGTGTTATGATGGCATATCATATATGACTTAGCCTTGATACACCATATCATCATCATCATCATCTCCCTAGGGGTGTTTGTCCAGGGTCATTATCATACCTGGAATTTTGAAGATGAGTTGAAGATGAGACTGGTATTCATCACAGAGTATTGTAGATCTTGCTTATGTGATGATGAAGAACTTTACTTGCAATCTGGGTGGCAAAAATTCCCTGTCTGGTGCCAGTAGCTGCCCCAGACTGTTAAGATAAATATTGTATATCACAGGATGATCCTGGTATAGCAATAAAAATATTAAGATAGATTAGAGAAAGCATGAACTACCAAGGTGGTACCTTACATTAAATTTTAGCCATTATCTACCAAATATAGCTTGCACAAAAAAAATGCTTGAATTATACCACTGGGGTACCTCAAATTAAATTTTAGTCATGCTTACCAAACATAACTGTACAAATAAAAAATGCTTGGTTTATTGGTGCAATTTGCAGAGCAAAGTGGACCATTTATTCCAAGATGATTGCATCATGAAAGTTGCTGTTCTACTGTAGGTAGAAAAGATTTATACTAACAATTCAGCATGTTATGTCCATGCAACTGTATGACAGTGGTCAAAAAAGACTGATGTATAGTAGTCAGGTATCATTTCTATTGCTCAGCGCTGTACTTGTCAGTAAAATCGAAGTTTTTTCCTGTTATTTTCACACAAAACCAACCAGGCTCCTCACCATTACAGGATCTCAGGCTGGTTTTAAAGGGGCTGTTGCATCACCCAAACATATTTAGGAATATCCCCATATCTCTATTAACAATTGGTGACTGCACTTTGATTGACATTAATTCAACAATAGTTTGACTTCGATGACTTGTACAGTTAGTGGTGTTCCCATAATACATGGCAGACAGCTCCCACAAGATAGTGTGTGGATATGGCCGTGAGCAATTTAAAGTTGATATTAGCTTCTGTGGCTTTTTCAGAGAGGTGCACACACTTAGTATTTAATGGAAAAGTCTTCAATTACGTTAGATGGATGCTACGTCTGTGTGGACCAGTTACGAAAGATCTTTAAACATTTGAAAAAGAAACACACCTGGGACTCAAACATCCCAAGCTTAAAGAGTGAATTACCTATACTGCACAAAACAGATTGATACAAATTGTTTAATCAGGACAGTTATTGTGTCTGATTACAGTATGACCTATATAAAACACACCTTCCAAGGACACTCCTTTTCTGTTTTAAAGGTAATCCAGGGTCAACATCAGGTCCAGGTTTGATAACTCAGTCAGTAGTAATTGTTGTAAATCTCCTTTCTGAGATTTGCTCAGGCCTAGAACTTCCAAAACCAAGATGCATTTAAAAAGTAATTAAAACAGCTGTAAAAATCTTAATGAGATTTTATCCTTGATTGTTATCCTGCAGTCAAACTTAAAGGGGCTCATTGAGTTGATATTGATTATTTTGTGGCAAGTTTGAAGGAAAACATTGCATGACAATGTTTCTAATTTAGCCTCATTACTTATGTATCACTTCCTAAAGTTACCAAAAACATTTTTGAAAAATGTGAGAAATTGTAGCTGTTGTGGATGAGGGTTGCATGTGATTAATACCTAATGGTAAAAACTGCCTGGTAACAAATTAGTGATAAATGATTTAAGTCATTGTTTACCCTATCATTCCCATTTCAGTTTGTGTGTCAGATGTGCAGAATCTCTTAGTTTGACTATTTACCACCAAAATGTGAGTAAGTCTTTACAGGTGCGGGAAAAATTATGAATTTTGTGAACCAATTCTATATGCCCCTTTAAGTCCCATCAGCTATTTACAAATGAAAAACACATGGTGTTGCTTTATTATCATGTGGTATTAGTTTCCTAGTATTTTTTGATAGTAGCCGCTGGATGAACTTATAATTAAATCCATTAATGAAAAATGGTTAACAATATAAATATTACTTGCCAAGTAGAGGGCTCAACCCCCCTTAGCTGATTTGTGTAAGGAAGATGTCAGTAATTTCACATATGGGGGCAACAAGGTATTGGTACTTTAAACCAATTACTTTTAACCTTAAGTGCACTGACCCTTGTAATGAATGTCTCAAACTGTACAGTACCTAACATGCAGTTGTTCTGTACATCACTTGTATGGAAACGGGGTTGTCTGTAATTTTCAGAGGGCCACCTCTTGTCCCTGGAATGGTGACAAATGCAAGGGTGTTAAGGGTGGGGTCAAGCCATATAATGTAACTAGTTGATTCTCTGTGCAGGTGGCAGAAGGTTACCTTCTGAAAAGTCTTGGTACCACTGCTGCACATATAAAGAAAATATTTTAATAATAATACAGACTTTACTGATCTTCTTAATTTGGAAATAGCAGTAGGGGGGGGGGGGGGTGTTTTGCTAGTTGATAATGTTGTACCATGTGAAGTAACACAGAAAACCAAAAATACAGTTTCTTGAATGCAAATTGCGTCAGGATCAGTTCGTATCATTGAAAATGAAATTAAAATTTTGTAACAGAATTTGAGGCGTGTAGTTATGACTAGTATTACTCTTGAAACCAGTAAACATAGTTGTGGCCATCAGCCAGCTTCAAAGCTGAATTGTAAATGTCTGGTGAAAAATAGAAATTAAAAAATTACCTGTTTGCAACCAGTTATCTGCCTCTGTATGTTTGTCATGGTAAAATAAAAGAAATATAGAATGGTGATCTTTTTGTCCATGTGATGCCACATGAAATTTTAGCAAGTCTCTTAATGTTCATTACTCTGTCTGCAGTGCCATCTTATAATATAAGTTCCTTGCATTACCTTTGTGCATTAATGTTTTGCATGATACAGTACATACTATATGGTACTTAATTATAAAATGATTGTTGCATTTTACTTTGAATATCCAGCTTTATCCAATTATCTGCCTCTGTATGTTTGTCATGGTAAAATAATAAAAATATAGAATGGTGATCTTTTTGTCCATGTGATGCCACATGTGATGTGACCCACAGATACTGACACCACCAAGGTTACCAACTTGCCATCATTAAAAGCCTTCCCTCTGAATGGAGATAAATTTAGCACTCAAGAGTCCTGCAGAGGCTACTGGAAACATATCACTGTACAATTGCTCATCTGTATGTTGTTCACCTGCCCAGTGAGAAGTCTTCCTTGATTAGTCAGCTGGGGTGGGTGCAGATCACAGGATAAGTACAAAGGGCAGAATGGGCACAAATTCAAGGGCAAGGTCAAATTGTGGGAGTCATTTAATGAGAGGGATACAAAGAGGGTGGATTGTCTTTATTATTTATCATTTATGTGTTTTATTTTTTTATTTTTGTGTCCATTTTAAGGGTTTACTTTTGATTATGTTACATTTCAATGTTCTATGATTTCCTTTTCTTTTAAGGCTCTCTTATTTTCAAGATTAACAGCTGGCTGGCTATAACATTTGTGTAGTTCTGAGTCTTTTGTAGAGCACTTTGAGGCTTTAGCTTCATGTGCATTACAAGTAGCATATTCATCTTTGTTGTCACTGCTGCTGTCATCATGAGCTCCACTGTAGTCATTGCTGTCATCTGGCAGAGCCAGGGCAGAGACCTATAGGAAAGATGCAGTCACCCCAATTTGACTTAGTGTACCCTGGTATCCTACTTCATGAATGGCTCTTTTTCACCATGTGACAAAATTTTTGTTACCAAATTGTTTAACTGATGAAGAACAAGTCCTTGTTTTTCCAGAAAGAAAGACAATCATAACCCCAAGGTATATCTTTAGTGTGGGGGTATCAGAATTCTCAGTTGATGACTGCTCTTTGATTGACAGCAAAGTTTGGAAATTCAAAATATGCAGGGTAGCTCACATTCCACACAATGCAGAGAAAGGGCATTACACCTTACAGCCTTTTTACCAACTTTTATGCTTACCAGAATATGGCCTAAGGCAATAACATAGGTTTGTGTCTGCACAAGGAGGAGCTTTATACAGTTATGGGAGGAGCTACAAGTTGCTTAGTTGGGAGAATTACACTTTAAAGGGCAGTTCTCATCACCTCAGACAGTTCCAGTTCTCCCAACAGTGCAACTTCTAGCTTCTCCCATAACTGACAATTCTTGTCACCCCAGACAGTCACAACTTTCACAGCTTCCATTAAAATAATAAAATGTTCCCTGACAGCCAGTGTGATCTTAACAAGTAGGATTTTTCGTATCAGTCTAATACAGGGAGTTGCTATCAGTCTCTCTTAAGAATTTCTATAGAGACATCTCCATACAATAAAAGATTGTCTTTGTTCATAAAGGTTCTTGCAACTTAATTCTGACCTCTACCTGCACAGTTTAAACATGCGGTTCTGTACATTTTTCAGACTGAATGTTTTTACTGTTAAATTTTGGTGAATGTAGAATAGCATTTGATATGTCACATTTAAAGTGATACTACCTGATCAAGAATAGGGAAATCATAAGGTCTAATTTTTTCTTCATTTGTCGATACACTAACTATGCTAATAATGGATGAAGCTGTTCATGTAGTAACTGAAAATGGTAATGGCAATGGCAAAATTTGGAGAAAAGGTGCAAAAATAGCTAAAGTCTGTAGGCTTTTTTGAAACAAACCGTCTCATTACAACTAGCTTAAACCACGCCTATCACTATCAGAACACTATATGAATATTCAAGGCGTCGTACAGATGTATGTGCGGAAGAACTGTACATTTAGTGGGCCTGTATTGCCACGGTTATTCACCATTTGCTGGGAAAAGTGTGATTTTGAAGGTTGTATTACTGTACAATGCACTTGAGTTTTTGAAGCAAAAGTACGTATTTTCATCGCCATACCCGTGTTAGCAGATTTTACCCCCTAACACTATTCAAGGAGACAGTTGCAGACTGACGCTGGTAATGATAACCAGTTACACCTGTACACTTGTGTCCTTCCCCGCATCCCAAGTTTTTGTCTTCGAGCGGTACATGCAGGTACATAATCAAAGATTCTACATAAAATGTTCAACGATACACTAACTTACGAAAAATGTGTCCCGAGTGTACATGCCGATTACAAGCAAGAAAAACTAGTCTGACTGTGTGAAAATCAAAAATGCTTACCGGTGTCTCTGTAAGTCGTGGGAGCTTTTTGATGTACACAGCAGTTATAGAGATTTAAGGGGAATCGGAGAGCTAAGTGGCAATTCGATTTTCTCTTTGAGCAATGTTTTCCCCTCGGTCAATTTTGATTGTTGTGTGGATGGTTTCTCGAAGAGTTCCCAACATCATTTGTGTTGGTTCAATCACAAATACCTGATTTTAACAAGGCAACTGCCAGTGTGTACATTTCACATGGAGAAGTTAACAGGGAAAGTTTGACCTTGGGACGGAGGAAAAACATCTCAGATGTCACACTCCAAGCTGACACCGTTGACCATCGAGGATTTGAATGATTCAAGAATTATTCAGTGTAACATTATTCCTCAGAGGTAGTACTCATATATTATATCGATGGCCAGTCTCATGGGTTAATAAGACTTAAAAATGCTAGTATTTTCTTTAAGCCTACCTTCAGACTCATGCGAAAACACGTAAAAGGTACATAGTAAAGCTAGCTATAGCGTGGATATCATGTGTTCAGTGATCGTTCGCTGGCATATACGTTGACAGCTTCCGTTGTGCTGCCTTTTGCATATTCATATATCAATACACTCCCATTGGTTTGTTCAACCAGGAGTGGCACTAAATGGAATAAAGATTGCAGTGCAAGCATTATCGATTTTCATAGTTTTTGTGGTTATTTTTTTAACAATTCAAATACTATTTGGAAGAAATACTTATGTGAGGGATCTTTATTTATCTCTATTATTCGGATGGACTGCTTAAACGTTATTCCAATACTTCGGACAAGGCTGTGTTATGTATTTCTCTTTTCTTAAACAGGTAATGCCCCTTTAATATGATTTGACAGTAGGCAGGAGTGGGTAACATATGATATACAGAAGAACCTGCATCTAAACATCTACTGAGCACATTGCACTGCAGGCAGATGAACACATTTAATAGGCCTGCTGTATTGGTTTGAGACAATTGTTTCACAAACAATGGTGAATAGCAAGATTTTCAGGAAAGGCTTACTTGAATATGACATAACTTATATATAATAGGCAATAAACAGCCGTGCCAAACTTATTTTTACACATCAGATAGATCTTACAAATTTCTTCTTATTCCATATGAAGATAAACCAAGGAGTATCCTCATGAATCAAATATTGTCACATGATTTAAAAGAACCATTCAAGAATTATGATACCAAGGTACACTAATTCAGTTTGGGTTGATTGCATATCCCCTTTCAATTAACTATTGGGATGATGGAATGCTGAAAGACACAAGTCTCAGTTTAAAAAGTTACGAGTCTATCAGTGTAAAGCTAGAAAGTTTTATGAAGTATTTTCTGCTGTATTGGGTATAAATATCTTCTCTCACAATGGGGAAAAGGAGCAAGATATGGGGTTTCATACAGAACTTTGATCTAATGTACTTGGGTGGTTCCTTAAGGTAACTAAGTGGCAAGTCAAAATAACAGTATTGATTCTTAATCACTAGCTACCTTTTCAATGTGACTTTCTTTCATGGTTACCTCTGAACAATGATGAATGTGTACACTTTTACTAAACATTTCTTGAAAAATGTATCTTATACAATATGCTGTCCTCAAGCTATCAGCCAAAAAGGTTTTACCGGTATTCAGTTTTGAAACACTCTAAAAACCTTCAAAGGAAAATTCAAATGTGAAAAAGTGACCTGTGGGTATAGGCCATCACAGGGAAATTTTCTCAATATTCTCTGCTTTTTTCATAGGGAGAAAAAGAACTTGGAAACTGGCAAAATGGGACACAGAAGATGTTGCATGAAATTCTGAGTCAAGTTAAAATCCACCTTCTTGTCTATAGACTTTTGGAATGAACACACTGTCTGAAATGTAGTCCAAATTTACAGAATTGCCCATTTTGTAACCTCCTTGCCTGAGGTGAGAAACATGTTTGGGAGTAAGGTCATAGCAGTTATTAGCAAAAGTTGGTAGTAGACTTTAACCAAATAGTGATTAAAGACAAAGATGGTGGGAATGAGTTTTGGTATGCATTGTGTTTGGCTACAGTAAAAACGATAATACCGAAAGTCAGTACCATAATCATTTGTAATTGGTAATTTGGCAATATTTTTTAATGTAATGTCTGTTAATAACCAGGTCATTCTGTGCAGCTGTGTGTATGCAATTTGTAGATGTTGTGGACTTTTGGTTGTGAGAATTTAGACATTCCCCCACTTCTATTTCAGATTCAAGTATATGACAAATCAACCTCCCAATAGGAAAGACATCCTAAGTCAGCATCTTAACATAGCATATTACACTAGTAACCTGTAACCAAAACAATGACCCATTTTGTGATTCCAATTGCACATGTCAGAACAGAACAAGGGTCAAGTGGGACTGCTTGCTTGATCATTGTATTACTCACATATGTTTATGTATTATTTCTTGTGTTAGCTAATAAACTCTCTCGATCAAATCTCAATATACTTCTTATAAGCTGGTGAGTTTTCAAATGTCAGTAAAATATTATTTATCAAATACTGGATGAGAGTGATGCATTACTTGACATGTTGTTACCAGAATTTTAATATCAATAATAAAAAATTTGTTGCAATTTGTCCAATGTATGTGACATGACTAAAGATTATGATAGCCGCTGCATACCCTGCTGCAAAGCTAGTGCAGTAAGCTCTCTTTATTTTTCCATGTCTTTCCTTAAAGTGGACCTAAAGTCTATAATTTAAAGAAATATATTATAGAGGTTAGAAAGTAAATTTCATTCATTCAACTCCCATTTTCATTGCTTACTCCATTGGTGAAAATGTTTTTTTTTTTAAATGCCTCTCAGATTGCAAGAAATGGCACTTCTCAGTCTCTCTGGCTTTGTGAGATCAGCTAAATTGCAAAGTTTTTGTCTTATACAAATTTTGCCCAATATTTTTTTACCTTTGAATTTCATTTGGGGGCAAGGGGGGCAAGACATTTGACTGGGGCTTCTGCCCCCTGCTCACTCCCCTGCTCGTTATGCCAGCAGTAGTTTGTGGTGTCCTCCTTGTGCAGCTCACACTACCTGCTTTTGTTTCCTTTTAAAATTAAAATATTTACATGACTGTGAAACAATTATACTGTTCCCATGCATTTCATGTTTTACAGAAAGGGTTTATATAGCCAAGTCACCCTTTAAAATTTAGACAGCAATCACATTTTGGCAGAAGATGCAGTGGCTTTCGGAAAAACAGAAAAACAAAAATGGTAAAATGAGTAGCACAAGAAAGAAATCACCAATTATTGCACAATCTACCATATTAAATTGAGTGGATAAGCTTCAACATTTGGTATCTTAGCTCAAGAAATTGTGAAGATGGTAGTTGGATCATTTTGATGAATTTTTCAAGTCATGAAAAATATGTTTTGGAAATTTTTGATTTAAATGAAATCACCAATTATTGCACAATCTACCATATTAAATTGAGTGGATAAGCTTCAACATTTGGTATCTTAGCTCAAGAAATTGTGAAGATGGTAGTTGGATCATTTTGATGAATTTTTCAAGTCATGAAAGATATGTTTTGGAAATTTTTGATTTAAAGGGAGAAAGCAGTAGCCCCAGGTTTACTTTGAAAAATTTGCTAAATCCGAGTTACAAATCCCTTCTTATTTCTCTCACAAGTATTTTTCACAGTGTTCTTGTATAAAATCATTGAATATTGAAGGTAAACCAAGGACTTATTGTGCATCAATTTAAGAAGTAATTAACCAAAATATTGCCACATGATTGATAGGAGCCATTCCTGAACTAGTGTGACAGGGTACACTAATTCAAATTGGGGGTCTGCATTTTCCCTTTAAGGTACCCTTAAAACAGACCCAAATTGAACATTTTGGACCTGTGAAGAGCAAAAGGAGCTCCTTTTCTTGATTTCATGATATGAAACTTCCTGCAACTACCCAGTCTTCAATTACTGGAAGGGTTGCCGTCCTTGAAATCAGACAATATTCTTGTTGTTAGTGAGACTACACTGGTATTTCTTAAAATATTCAGCAATGTCAAACTATATACACCATGCCCAAATGGTTTATTATTAAAGGGCATTATGGGCTTTCATAGATGGGCTGAGCATCATGGCACACCAAGTTATTTACCCCATATGGGCATTTTGGCAGGGCAAGTGGCCCTCTTTTCATTCCGGTTTTCTCTTCAATGGAATTTGACCAAAAGAATTAAGTGGTTGGACTGGGTCCATTCACTTAGTTCTTTTGGATATGGAAGTTGTGTGTCCCCAGTTTTCACCAAATCATTTAGTAGACCAATTTATTGTATTTTCCCCTGATAGTGGGCAGAACAGGTAAGTTCATCTTTACAGAAGCGAAAGCTAATGCAGCAAACTTGCTATTCCTCAGTGATGCTTTCAACCTTCTTGAACGGACAAACTCTGAGCATTTGGACATTAATACAGTGATTGAACTGGTTTAGAGGTTTTGAAGATCCATGAATAAAAACACTTGTTGAGTTTCCATTTCATTACCATTTTCATTTAAATTGAGCGCTGTTGATCAAAATTGTGTTGTGGTACACAAAGGCAAGCACAAATGCATACAGTTTTGTTATGTAAACAAACATTTGCCATACCAAATGACCTTTTGACCCACACAGTGATTGGTAATCTTGAAACGGCTTATTGATGTTCACATTGACAGGCCCAGGTAAAGACGTTAGCAGTTATATACACCTCTGATACAACATGGTGTGCGTACAAATTCTCTTAAGAGCAGATATCCTTAGTAATAACACCTGATTTGATGATTCTATTATCTGTCAATTAGAGACAGATCAAAGGTTTTGTTTTGTTTTGTAAATGGTTTTTCCATGGGTCTTGTATATCTTGTATGCAGAAAATAAGGATTCTGAAAGTGTGACAGTAATATATGTAAACACAAAACGTGCATTATCCCTGCTTTAATGTGTTTTTAATATGTGATTGTGATTACTTTAGTATCGTTGAACAAAGTGTGCCTAGCCTTTAGCCTAGATACATTTATTCCAGGAATTATGACAACTATGATAGTACAGGTGAAGTGCTCTTTGAGCAGTTCAAAAACCTTTTATGACACTATTCATACTGAGTACTATGTATATGTATTGGGTGTGGACTGTGGGGCAAGGGAAGGGAGAAGGGTTTAGAATAGGTCACATGTCACAAGACTTGTTTCTTGTGTACAGAGTATACTAAAGGGCTTAAAAATGGTGGTGATTGTAACATTTTCTTTAATTTTATTAAATTTTTATCTGTTAACCTTTTTCATCTGTGTGTATCATTTTTTGGTACCTCCCTATCTGATAGAATTCCCATTTCATCATCTCTCATGGGGCCAGTTTTAGAGAGTATACTATAGAGACAGCCATACTCTACAGTGGGTATAATCATGTAGGCTATTTATGGACATGGGGTTAACATGCAAAATGCATGCTTCAAAGGGTTTTAAAATTGTTAAGTTTATTGTACATACATTGAAGCAAGAGTATAATTGGGAACAGCTAGACCTATATATAGTCCTTGCCATGAATACTGGATCGATTCAGGGAATATTCTAAGCTGCAAGCTGTTTGCACTTGAAACATTCACATTCCCCCTGAGAAGATATGAGTCAAGCTGGTTAGCATTATAAATATGAAAAGAGACTGGAGTTTGCCTTCCCCCAAAGTAGTAAACATAGATTTATTTGGTTTTATATTTGATCATTGTGATTTGAGAGCCTGTACCCTGAACTTGAATTTTTGGTTTAGTACAGCTAGCTGTCAATTCAAAATGAGGGAATATTGCACTGCTGATGTACTCTGCCCAGCATTTCAAATATGGCAAAAAACACTTTATAATTTTACTTACATACCAGACTATGGCAGTCATTGACATAAGAAGCCTGGAAAGGAAAGTTTTGTTGACAATTTTTTTTAAGTACAAGCATATGCAAGATACAATAATACATGTAGTAGCTGACAAAATTAAAAAACTTGTGGCGGCCATTTTTGTACAAAAATATGATGTTCATGATTTTTGTGAATATTAATAATATCAGGAAATATGAACTTTTGTTGATTTACATTTAGGTTGGGTCACCATTGGCAAAATAAACATACAAAAATAAATGAAATGAAGATATTCTATGGTAAAAGATGCCAAACATTTATTTATAGTGTGGGATATTTAATACAGTATTAAGTTGACCCAAAACCCTACAGCAAAATGTTGTACTGTTACCATTATGATAAATGTGAACATACCACCTTGTTATTCAAACAAAAAATAATGCATATAAAGCAAATATCAAAAAAGATACTTTTTTGGTTCCTTGCTTTAGCAAAGGAACCTATGTAGTCAGGTTGGCATATGTGTGTGTATGTGTGTGTGTCTGTGACACTTGCTTCAGTACACTGTAACTCAACAAGGGAAAGTTGGAAAAAGCTTAAACTTGATACATAGATCTGCCATAGTGATAAGGTGTGTTCTATCGTTTTTGGTGGCGGTCAAAGGTCACCTGGGGTCACCAGGGGGCAAACACTAAAAACCTTGTTAACACGATATCTTAAGGTAGGAAACTTGGATGGATTTCATACTTGGTGTATGGATGCGTTATTGTAAGAAGATGATATGTGTTTTTTTTGGTGGAGGTCAAATGTCATCTGGGGTCACCAGGGTCAAAAACTGAAAACCTTGTTAAAACACAATATCTCAAGTTAAGAAGTTTTGGATGGATTTCATATGTGGTATGTGGATATGTTATGGTAAGGTGATGACACCTGTTGTTTTTGGTGGAGGTCAAAGGTCATC
>WURT03572877.1:0-20824 GCA_009936505.3 Holothuria glaberrima
CCCCCCCCTCAAAAGCATTTGAAAGACACTTTAGTTGTCCACTTTTTTCATTTCTATATATATATATATGCATCCTGGACCAGTGGGCTCCAGTAGTCAATTCAGCCTGAATGTAGGAACTTTCTAGGACACCAGTAATCACCTTTTTTGTAGTCAAGAGCATCTACATGGAATTTGAGATGGGGTTTTATAACCCTGATTCTGGATGCAGCAGACTACATTTTTGTTGTTTAAAAGGGGATTTAAAATTTCGACCCAAAAACCCTAAAAGGGGAAGGGCAAATGATTTTTGGGTGCCAGATATTTTCCAGGAAACTAATGAAATGTACCCTGGGGGAATCAATCTTGAGCAAATTTTAGAAATCAAAGGGCACTAAGGTAAGGTAATACAGAAAGGTATAAAGGCCTTCATGATCATAAGCAGTGGAAGCAATAGTGTAAGGTACCAATGCCAAGTAAATGGGCAGGGTTGCTATTTTTTCCCCTCAGTGAAAACATATTCTGTGAAACTACAGTATCTTTACCCACCCTCTGTGCCTTGTTTTAATTGGCTGTCATTCTGCATACACTAAACAATGGTTCGAAGGTATTAAAATTTTCTGTACTACATTTATGCAATATTTATTTTTCTTTAAAATTCTGTGAAGTAGAATTTACATTTATAAACTTCTGATTTGTTCCTTCCCTGAAAAGGTGCTATACACATTAGAATTCAATGGCTGCACCGTATTATACTTTATATAAACATTGTTTTAACAATAGAAAGTATTAATATTATCATTTTTTTCGAGATTGCAATCATAGGAAAATTGTAAAAGGGTCCTTTGATAATGCTGTTGATCCGTAAATTGAGGCAGTATGAATGAATGCAAGAGGGGCCTGCACACTTGAATATTGTGGCATGTACTGTACAATATGGTTACAGCTTTGAAGTGTGGATTCTGTCATGTTTTTAATAGGTAAACTGTATTGATTCGATTTAATTACCATTTTAAATGTAAAAATTTCTAATATTTTTGTGATTTGGAGGAGCCTCATTGTATTGTTAAAAGCATTGCAAATGGTAATTTTCTTGCAACATTGTTGCAAAATGGAAAGGGTTAATCTAGAAATATTTATGGAGTTAGATAAATGCTTTCAGAGAGATGTGTACAGTACATGTTTTTGTTGACTTGCATGTAGCTTTTCATATTAAGGTTCATTGCTACTGCAAAAGAGTGCAACATAAACAGTCTGAAATCTCAGATCAGTTTTGTTTCGTGACTTTTATTCACACTTGGCAATCATTTATTGCTGACTTAAGATTCTGTCCATCCTTACTTTTAGTTTCTCTGCCAAAATTAAACCAAAGTTAGGGTCAAGGTAATATTGTGCTGGAAGCCTTGTAACACATTAAAAAAACAAGGGACAATATAGACATGAGAAGGATGTACCAAATTACCAAAAATGAGCATAACCTTTGTCCAATTTTGCAATTTAGAATGTTGGGCAATAGCTTTCCAATACTGAAATTTCAGAAATGACTGTAATGAACACTAAGCATTGGGTATTGTGCACTAATGAAGTATTATTATGTAAATGTGGTAAAATATAAGATCTTTAGGTGAAAGAGTTTCAAATCTTTGTATTAAGTATAAAACTCTTAAATCTTAGTTGGATAGTGTCAGCATTTTAAGTAAGTTTTACTGATAAATTCTGATGCAGGAGGAGTATAAGTAATATTGGCTGATTCTGATTTTGTATAAATTTACAGATAATTTGTCTAACCAATACTAATGAGAAGGGTTACTCACTGTAATTTGGGTTTACAATAAAATGTGTCTTTTCCTTATTTTTTTTTCAACCAGCAACCCTGACTGTAACTACATAAGTACAAAACTACATATCATACGATTTGGATTCATGCCCCTCTAAGATAATTTTATTTGTGACATCCTGTTTACTTCTAGTAACACCCAGTACATTGTATTGCATTACACAGATTAATTACAGACACAGGAAGGACACTTTAATACTACGCCCTTATTGCCTTCAACAGGATGCTACTACTGTATGAACTACAGTATCTTCCATGTTTGAACTATGCAAAAGTATCATACCTATCATAAAATATAAACCTTTGTACTCTGTATATTAAACTGTTATGCCTCACATCTGTAAAATTGCAGATATGTAATAGTTTGAAAATGGCACTTGAATGTTGCCTAAATTAATATGCAGTATATTACCCAATTTGATGTTTGTGAAATGTTGAACATCAGATGTGGTGTACAACTTGAATTTGCTACATGCAAAAGGAGGTGATTGTTGTCATCGATCATTGCTGACCTCTCACTGAAGTTGCAATGCTAGCAGAACCAAGGTAAAGTTCAGTCGTTATAGACTTTTTTGGTTTAAGTCTTCAGTGCTTGGTGGGGTCCAGTGTGAATGCATAGAGGATTAAGGCATCGACCTCAGTAGTGGTGAACATTGAACACTAACAACAGGACAAAGCCGTAGTGTTAAGTCAAGAAAATGTGTATGAAACTTGCTAAGCCCTGCAATGGAACGAAATTTTAGAACTATATTTGGATATATCTAAATGCTTTGAAGTAGTGACTACAAGAATCAAGTTTAGTTGCTGTAAAACACATTTATACCAGATAAAATTAAGGCTTACCAAACTATTTTCCAGTAGCCAATTGTCGTGACTACACCACACCACATGTATGAGACTTTAATTTTTTGTTTAATTTGCTTGTCTAGAATTGGCCAACTGACTCGTGAAGTTTGAATATCAGCACTGATACGATTATTTTGTTGAGGTTAGTTAAAAATAGCCGAAAAACAAATTTCAAGAAAGATCAAACTTTGCTATTTTTGTGATCCTTCAGTGTATTTTGTGTATTAGTATAGTACAGTATTTGTGTATCATTTATGTACGCAATGTTTGTGATGTAACATTTACCTAGTTCTGCACACGATCAATAGTTAGCATAATGCAGGGCATTGCATTGTAATTATTTGCTATGAAGTGCATTGTAACTAAATCAATACATTCTATAAATATCAAAATATGGCCATCAATATTTCACTTGAAAGTATTATCAAGGTCAATATACTAGTGCAGTTGACACTGTAAAGTTAGTATGCCAGGTTTTCTGTCAAGGGGGGAGGGGGATTTGTACCCCCTCCTATTTTACCCCCTCCCGTTTCCAAAAGAAGGAGGGTAAAGTCCTCCCCTTTTCATCTCCATAAAAATAAAAAAAAAATAAAAAAAAAATTGTCAATATCTTAGTTTCTTACTTAAGAAGAGGACACTTTTGCAGCAATGTTTGAACTTACAAATAAATGGCCTTTGAAACCCTTCAATTTGCACCTTATAGGAGCCTTGAAGCAAACTTTTGTCCCCCTGAACCCACTTGTAACTTTGGCCAAGGGTAGCATCAATTTAGACTTGGGGTTTAGCAGTAATAAATTCCTCCCTTTTTTGCATTTCCGGCGGAATCCCTGTACACTAAGTACTGTAGGACTTCGACTTCCTGTGAATTTATCTTGCAGATGATGTGTGAAAGTTGTTACACCTACTGTAAGAGCATAGAGCAGCTGCAGCATCATGGCAGAGTTGAGTGTACACTCTAACAGTCATCTGAGAATACTTTTAAAAAGAGAAGGAAATTTTTAAATTAATACATTTTAATTAGTCCCTTGAAATATTGGTGCAAGCTGTAAGTAATACCACACTATGCACAGTACAGTGTACATGTCCTAAAAGAAGGTATGTACAGACACTGAGCTTTTCTGACGGGGGGGGGGGGGATACAGGGTCAAGACCTTCAACTACAGTAGTAGAGCACATATACACCATGCACATGCAAATTGCTACCCTCTGTGTATTTGACATTAGAGTGAAATGCAGTAAAAAAGAACTTGACACAGCCACTTTATTAATAGTCTTGTGACTACTGTTTAACCCAGTCTTTTGCAGGTTCAGAAATGTAATATGCTTACATTAACTGCCACTGACTTCCAAATAAGAGTGTTCACCTTGACCCTTGATGGGCAGAAATATAGGAAAACCTGTACATTGACCATACAGTACAGTATATTCACTAGGATGTCTGAAAGTTGGTTATTCAAGTTTAAAGATGTTTGGTAGGCTCCTGAGAAGAGTTGTGATAATTATCACTGCCACAGTCAAGCTTTTTTAAAGAATTCTTTCATGAATGAATGTAAATACTTTCTTATTGGTTGCAGTCATCATAAACAGTGTTCCTTTTGGGTAAAGTAGGAGCAACTATTACCTACAGTATGTGAGTACTGAGTAGTTGGTCATAATGTGGCTGGGCAGGGCCATAGACATCCCAATGTCAATATTTGAGAAATATTAAATAAGTAATATCTTGTAAAAAATAATGTAAACATGAATGGCTCTTGAGAATCATGTTACAATTTGTTTTTCTCACTAAATTGCAAAATTTACAAGTGAGTAGACTCCTTCTGAGTCCTTCATTTACAGATGCACGTTGAATATTATGAAATATTGAAGTCCTGAAATATCATGAAAAAATACTGGGAAGAGAAATAAGAGGAAATTTGTGAGCTTTAGCTATTGTTTCAAAATAATTTTGGGGTGAGTGCTCATGCTCTTTAGGTATTAAAATTTATCCAGGGATAATTCCGTTTAATCCTTACATAGCCTACATGTGAACATTTTTTACTTCGAAGTAGAAAACTTTTTACTCTGGAAATTAAAGATGCTATGGCTCAAGAAAGTGGCACTTTTTTGCAAAATATTTTATGGCAAAAGAACTCCTCATGTCAGGATGAAATGTAGATTGTTAAAAGACCCCCAAAAACTTTAGTCAGTCCAGAATTTGAACTTTTACTGTATAATAGTTGCAAAAATCTCTCATTAAACAGGTATCAACTTCATACTAGTGTAACTATGGAGATTTTCCCCTACTGTGCTGTTTTCCGTTGAGAGTTTCTAGCCTTGAAAGTTGGTCGTAGTAAGACTTCAGTTAGGGGTTCACACAAGTTGTGTAGAAAGTGTAGAGCGCATTCAGGAGGCCCCTTGGGGTTATGAAAAGCAATTATTTGAGAACAGGAAGAATGCATCCCTAACAGGTACCCAAATATTCTTTATGTAAAGAGTATTTAGTATAGTGACCTATTATTCATGGGTTGTTCAGTAAAAAGAGTTGAAACACCTCTTCTACAGCACAAATAATTAACTTTCACGACTGTCTCTCCATTACGTACAGTAGACTTAAATAATCCATGTTGTTGGCATAAAGTTGTATTTTTCACATGGAAATATAAATGGGGCCATTTTGCTGGGTCCTTGCTTTGAAAAAATGAGGCCAGCTCCTTGCCACTTTCATGAAATTATTGATTCGTACATCTTTGCTGTGGCCTCTAGTGTTCTTAATACATCTTGCACTTTGCTGTAGGATACTTTTATGTGCAGTTGTATGTGCATTGCCAATAATACACATGAACTTCTACTGTATACAGACAAACTAATCAAGGGTTTTCATATTAGTTCTCTTCAAATGTGGTACATTTGGGTGACAGTCATACTTTTGACAGCTTCTCCCTTTGAAAACCAGTGACATGATATAATTGTACAGTTCTGTGACTGCCCTGTCCTTTTCCTCGTGTTGTTAGATTGTCATCAGTGTTGCATACATGTATGCAGAACAGGTGTACATATCAAAATATTTACATAGAAAGTAAATCCATCACCTACAAGTATATGACATCATAACATTTCACTTGAATCAGATGTAGACCTCTGCTAGCACTAAAACCAGGAAATACTGAAGTTTTTCCTGTGCACGTTAACAGTAAGTATGTCATGCAGCATGGAAATAAAGGGGACAATTGCAAACTTAAGTTCAGGGAATAAACAGGCTGTCAAGTCCAAACTGCAGGACACACAGAGACATACTTTAGGTTATTTGTGTTCATTGTGCAAATGACAGTTGACTACAGTAGTGAAAAATACTCACCACCAATCATGTTGTTTACCCTTGTACTTTACAGATTTATACTAGGTCAGATCTACGACATAGTGTCTTTGTTGTGTCCATGTAATGTCGACTTCCAGCCCTTGTAACTTAGCTGCCATATGTCTATTCTTCTGCACTGTTGTCTCTACCAACTTGGTTGGCAAAGTTTAACACTTTTCTCCCCCCCCCCCCCCTCCTGCCCTCCCTCTTCTTTCCTATGTTTGTCTCAAAAATGCATTTCAAACATAAAAAAAGATAACAGAATTGAAACACAATTTTTGTTTCTAAAATGATTTTCTAGGAACAACTGGCTGCTTCAGAACATATAAGTACACCCAGGCTGTTTCAACTGTAGCACACAGGGTAGTCAGCCCTGCTGCTACTTTGTCTGGGGAATGTCTCCCATATCACATTCAGGGAGGTAAAATTCCTATGTCTTGAATAAGACCATTTGTACACAAGAGCAAGTTAGCTGCAAATGAGGGCACTATGACTGATTTGTTGTTGATTGATCATGATTGGGGCTTCCTGGCAGTCCGTCATTGCGGAAAGTCACAATTAGGAATGAGACAAAGCAAGCAATGTCTACCACTTTAACTGTTGTATGAAAGGATATGCTTATTGTGCCACATACCACAGTCTACACAGTAATTATTATCCAGAGAATTGACATAAATAGCATTTTACCCCTACATTAAAAGTGTGAAAAATGGGTGCACTTGCTTTGAAAAGTACACAGTTGGCGCCTTTCAGTGCTTCATATTCATAAAGCCTGCTGGGTTTAAATAGATTATACTTTATTTGTGGAGCCTGGTGAAGAAAGCATGCAAAATTTTCATAAAGAGTTACTGTACCTTTGAATTGAATCATGGTTACTAAGCATTTTAAACCTAGTATACATTTTTTGTTAACTTCAGTTTATGCAGTTTGAATGGAAATAAATTATCATAATTTTCTGTGCATTGGGAAACAAATTATTTAGCATATGTCACAAATCATTTAACATATTATGTCAAAGATATAGACATAAAACTACACTTCTTCCAACGTTTAAATGTGGTAATGTACTTTTCAGCCTTACAGTTAGAGTTTGATGTTTTACAAATTGGATTGTGTACAAGTCTGTAGTATTTGCCTGTAAAGGTCTGGTGACCATAATGACATAGTTGGATATTTGATTGAAAAAGTATAAAAACCCAGAAAATAGCTATAATTCTCATCAAAATATATTGAATATGACCATTTTATAGTGTAATTTCGATCTTACAGTATAACTTGAATTAACATGAGCTAGAAGAACTTACAAAACATGTTTTACAAATGGAAACATAAATGGAATTTATTTAGAAAACTGATTGAAAAACAGAATCTAGCATTGACAGAAGGTTATATTCTTATCTTTAGTTTATATCCTCTGTTTGTTCAACCTTCATTTTAAGGACAGAAGTATTTGGTTTGTCCTGATGGATTTATTCAAGTTAAACTGTTTATTATCAGAGGAGTAATTGAGGGATAATTTATATAGTATTAACAAAAGAATGCATACAAGTGCTGTGTAACACTCCCCATCGTTATTTTTGCATTGGCAGTGAGTTACTCTACTTCACCATCAAACTTTGAAGAGGTACATCTTGGGAACATAAAAAGATATTTAAATAATTCCAACAAATCTTTCATTTTGGGATAGTTTTTCTCTTCATCTTTCAAGTGAAAAGACCCTTTTTTGGTATCATGTCACCATAACTTTAAGTAACTTTATGGGATCCTCAAAAGTTGATGTGACCAGAATCTTTTGAAAAATATTCATTGTGGACATTGTGAGATTTTGTAGACCTGTATGGTACAGTTTTAATTAAACGTCAGCAGTGTGTTAAAAAAAGACTGTGCTAATTTTGTCCGACATTCAACAAAATTATTTTACTGTACATTAGTCTTATCCCCAGACTTGGACAGTGAACTCCTTGTAGCTATGATTATTCATGTTGGGGCTATTTTGTTATCTTTCTTCATCTTCATTACCAGGTTACAATATGATTACATCCCCTTCCATCCCATTAGCAACTTGATTTCATTGCTTCTTAGCAACTTGATTTCATGCTTCTTATCTATTACATTTTCGTCGGTGTAGACAAATTGATGAAAAATGGATTTTCTGCAAAGAATTGTCAAAGTCAGGACTGGTAAACTTTATATCAAAACATACCTACTGTAACAAATTCCATAACATTGCTTCTGGACAAATAACAAAAAAGTCTATTTAGTTTCATTACTGTTGCGTTGTCAGCGAATGTATGTCTCTTCCTTTATTGCTACCGGGCATCCAAAGTCATCCGTTTTTCTTTTCACCTTGAAATCAATGGGATCAATATTTACTCATGCAATTTAATGAGAGGATGTATCCTAAAATGGTTGTTACTCATGATTATATTGACTTGCTACGGGTTAGTTGTTTCAAGTATTTGCTAACACATGGTGCAGTATTATATATCTGTGTATTTGAAAAGGCATTAATTCTGAGAGAGTGTCCTTAATCAGTAATGGCTTTCTTTGTGAATTCAGGAACATATGAGAAAAGGCAAGGTATTAGATGGTGTCAAGTGTGCAGTTGGTGACCATTTTCAGATTCAAATTTGTATGCAAATTTGGAATGGGACTGTACAGAACTAAAGATGAAACAGACATCATAGTTAATATGCACAGCATGATTATGGGCATATGAATGTGTGGAGGGCTAGAAGGTGTTTGTCCAGAATTTTTCCCTACAGGCAAACAATCAAGACATTAATTTTGTCCTGAAAGGGATGTTTGTATGTTTGTTTGCCTTAGAAATGTTGTTTTTCGCTTAGGTGGGGCTCCCGACCCCCAGCCCCTCTCCCATCATATACTGGCCCTATGACCATGACCCATTTTATTTGTTAGAAAACAAACTTTCGCACACATCCATAGGATATCTGCATGTAAAATTTGACATTGGATTTTGGATAAGGGGTACAGACTCATTAAACCTGACCACAATTTGGCATTAAACTGGAAATGTAGAACTTTGATCTCATGAAATATATTAGAAAACCAAAGGTATGACCCAGTTTTTGGCTGATCTTCATCTTCTTCCTCCTGCCATCCTTCAGCTTCCTTTCCAATACTCTCCTTTCCTTTCTCTCCTTGTCTTGTGATCATCCAAATGCTTTAACTTCTGTCCTTGTTCTTCAGTTAAAACCCTGGTGCCATAATTTTAGTCAAGGACAAGATGCAAATATGATCAGAAATTGAACTTCTTTCAACCTTTACTTAATATGTTCAAAGAAATTTTGCAAAGCAAATCTTCATCAAAAGTCTTATTTGGGAATCATATATGTTAACAAGTAATCTAACGAAATATTAATAGAATTTGGGGTCAATGTCTACGTCATTGTAGATAAGGCAGTTAGGAATGTTGAAATGTAAGGATAGAAATTATTATCAAAAAAAAATTAAGCAGTATGCACTATTAATAGCTACCTCTGCTGTCCTTTTGTAATAGGATTGTATATCAGGCGCGCGGAGCCAGGATTTTGAGAAAGAGGGGGCACAAACACCATCAGCTGAAGGCCAACGACCCAGTGTCAAAGGCACGAAGCCACAGTGGGGGTTTGGGGGTCCTCCCCCAAGAAAATTTGAATTCTAGATGCACTTAGCTGCAATTTCCCAGCATCTGGGAAACATATTTTCCATTCTATTTGCTCATTTGCTCAGGTAAAAAAAAAAATCACCTGGATCTGCGCCTGTATATCATCTTTATAAAACCATGTACAGTATTAGTTTGCCCGCTTGGTGGATGTGTATCACTCAGGACTGCACCTTTATTGGCTGCACTCGTAATACCAACGTCCGCAAACTTTCTCAAGAATTCTACTTGAAACTGCATAAAAACTGTGCGCTACATAAACTGTTCATATATATGATCACAGCCAACACAAATTATAAATATTCAACAAAAATCGACTAAAGCAAGTCTGATTACCATCCTGTTTCAGACGAACAATGTCAATGGGGTTTTAGTGTGTAATTTCTCCCCCTTCAGGCTCACACGAGGTCCCATTGACTTACTGTGTAAAAATGAGTGTTACAGCTTAAGCTTCGTCTTGCAATGTGAATATTCATACATTGATACCAATCAACATTCGAGAGGTAACATGAAATTGGGCTGATGAATATAGTGAAATTAGATAATCTTTGTCATTGTTCGCAGGTGTTAGAGTGTGTACCTCAAAAGGGGAGTGTATATTTGACACTGCTATGAAGGTTAAGTATTAGTAAACAGTCATCTTTTACTTGATTTTGAAAGTGTCCTCATACTGGAAGACCCTCTCACTTTAGAGATAATTTTGGTCATGTTTTGGTGATGTATTTTTAGACAAGAAAGGAAAGTAGAACGTGTCTCCAGCACTGACAGGAAAGTAAAACTTTGGAATGAAAAGTGTCAAAGGTTTATCAGTTTTTGCTTCAATAAAGTGAACTTTTGTATTGTAAAATTTACACTAGAATATGAGCACTTGGTTTTGTCAGGGAGCTACCACAGAAGTTTTATTTTAGTTAAGGATTCTTAAATCTATTGACAGTAAAGTGCAGTATAAGGTATAGAAACAATACATTGAGCAAATGTTTAGTCACCTGTCCAGTGTATAACATTGGCAGGCAACGCAGAACAGAAAAAATATTAGGGGGGGGGGTCTGAGTGCCAGGAATACTATCTAAGCGGAGCTCCACCATTGGTTGGCACAGAGTGTACAAGAAAATTTTGGCTTTACAAACCCTCAGATGGCCAGAAACGGCACTTCCTGAGTGTTTTAAGCTGCATATACCTGGCCTTGAAATATGGATCTCATGTGTGCAAGTGGACAAGAAAATTTCTGGCTTTACAAACCCCTCAGATGGCCGGAAACGGCACTTCCCGAGTGTTCTAAGCTGCATGTACCCAGCCTTGAAATAAGGATCTCATGTCTGCACGTGGCAGATATTGGGGGGGGGGGTTAACATACTTTAGCCCCCTCACTTTTTTGATTGGGGGGCTTAGCCCCCAAAGTCCCCCCTGGTTCCTCCGCCACTGAACATTTGTAGAGCTTGTGAAGCCATGGCACTTTCTCTGAAGTATTTTACATAAGCAAATCCTGACTGTATGTTTAATACTGTAAGTGCACTCTGCACTCAACCTATGGTGTTGCCTTATGTTTGGTTCAAGATTCCATGATGCAAGGAAATTTCAGCAGGGTTATTTTGGGGCAACTTCCATAAACTCAACAAGGAAAGTCTCCTTTGCCCTTAAGTTATGACATTCCCCCTTCTGATTGTCGGTTTGTCTGGTTATCAAGTGACACATTAAATTATTAAGTGTCAAGTGATTAGTGCATAGTGGTGGAAGTCATCATAGGCTTGTATATACTTTATTGTGGAAAGATGCTGAGGCAAAGACAATTACAATTCAACCCTGATAATAATTTGCAACTCTCAAGAGGTTTTTTTTTTTTAGAGCATTTGCAATATCTCAAGTGAATTACATGTGTGCATGTTTGTGTGTGCATCAAAATCATGAATGTATGCATGGCAGTCACTTTGGTTTTGTCCTTTGGCAAATGTCATTAGTTTAATTGACTATTTGATATGCTGTTTGATGTGAAAATTGACTTGAACAACTTATAGGCCTATGTAGTACATTAGTTAGTCATAGGTAATAGATTAGTTTTGCTCATTCATTCCTGATAAAAGTTAGTTTATGAACAGCATCTCAGCCAGTAAAAGCATGGAAAGGTGAAAGTGCAAATCCAAAATTGATGAAGTGAATTGGTCTCATTACACAGTTATGATTTCTTCTCACCCCCCCCCCTCCCTACACCTTAATGAAATTGTAGTTGGAGGTCATGAGTTTAATCTCGTTCACTCCTATTTTCCTCATCTATTTTCACATATACAGTATGATACTTCAGGAAATTTGGGAGAAATCAATATCCTGTTTCAAAATTGTCAAGTAGTCTTGTTGGGTCGATTTCCTTTTGACCTTTTGACCTTGTTGGGTCAATTTTCCTTTGCTGGTTCAATTTTAACAGGTCCCAATGGCACCAGGACCCTTTCCACTGCAACCCATCCTCTCCACTACTACACAGTACTTAGCCTAATCTACTCTGTGTAAGAAGCATGGATACTCTTCGTACTTAGCATGCAGATCTTGCATCACATGTAAAGAGAGAGCATTCTGTTGCTTTTGATGGAGTTCAAGCATCATCTGAGGTCATCATAGGTCAAAGTTTGACATGCTTGTAAACAAGTATCTCAAGAATAGACTACATGCCATAGTTAGCATGTAGATGCTTTATGTTGATTGGAAGTACCCTGTATTTGGTAGAGGTCAGAGGTCATGTAGGGTCACTAAATTTCAACATCTTGAGAACTTGCATAACATAAACAATGTGTCATGTTCTTGAAAGCAGTGTTGGCACTAGGTATCAGAACTTGGGGGGGACCCCTTCCAAAATATCTTTTTAGGGGGACTTTGGTTCAAAGGGGGTGGGGTGGGGATCAGTTGTAACACCAAAAGTCAACTTTTTACCAACAGGTTTTGCCAGCATGTGTTGGAAATTCCCACACCAGATTTAAAAACTTGTGGGATTGTTGAGAAAAGTGCATGAATTTTCCAGTCCTGCTGCCTTACGTGAACACTGCTTGAAAGCTTGAAAAACTTCTATTCGTTGTGTTTATTTGCCATATTTAATACAAAAATGCTGTTGGATATGTTGTTTTTCTATTTGGTGAAAGGTCATGTCAGGTCACGAGAGGTCACTCTATGGAAACCATGTTTCAGTAGCATGATAACTCAAGGTAGTAATGAAAGCAATTTCTCTTACACTGTGTGTGGATGCATCTCATTTGTCTAGACCACTAACATTTTAAGCCGAATGCACATGGACGACAGAAATGTGAAACACGAAGCAGAAAACACATTTTTGTACTGACATCCATGTGCGTTGGACGAAAACCAAAATAAGCGTTTTCATCCGAAACACATGTTTAGCTAAACACTTGTTTCGCGAATCAAGCAGTGCTTGTTTCGTGGAAACACGAAACGTGTTTACTGTCTCGTGTTTCTCGTTTTCTGTCGTCCACGTGCGTTTGGCTTTAGAGGCTTTGTAGTTCTGAATTAAGTCTACTAAAATGTATTCACCAAAACCTCAATGCATGTTTGCACTCTTTTGTCATGTAAAACTACCAGTGACTGCCAAAAATATTTTTTTTGCATAATAGTATCCAGATGTGAAAGTGTTGGTAGGCACTAATAATTAGCCATAAACATTATCACTTCTCTGCAAAATGTAAATCTCACAAGGATGTACCTGTTTTTTGTGTTCTTTCTTCTTAATATTATAAACTTCTAGTGCTATAACCAGAGAGACCACTAGCTGCGTGAGTTTCCATCTTGTGGATAGCTTACATGATTAAAATACTTTTGATAAGATCATAAGAGTGGCTTGTAACCTCATCACTGCATGTGCAGGAAACTTTTTAGACTGGGGCTGGGACCAAACATTGTCTGGGATCACTATCCAGGGAGGGGGGTCTGACTCTTTGGATGCAATTTTAATCATTGAATTGAGGGGGCAGAAGTATGCAGTGCCCCATTTTTGACTTGGGGGCAAGTCCCCCACCAGACTCCAGCTTCCTACCCATGTGAGTAACCTCTTTTTCTTCACTCCTTCCACCTGTATTTTTTGTTATGTTATGCATTGTCAAAATGGAAGGGAACTTCATTGTTGTAGTATAATATTTTAACATATGAGTATCATGTAGTCATGACCTGAAATTTTTTACCTACAGGTCAAGAACACTCTGTTATCTTAAGTAGGCTGTTATCTTAAGTAGGAAATACAGCATAGTCTGTGCAGTACTTCAAAATTCGTGTTTGCTTTCAACTGAAAAGATTGTTGTTAAACCTTGACTACAGTAAGTGTAAATACAGTATTACCAACATACAGTATTCACAGCTATACAATGGCATTCAATCCACACACTACTTATTAAAGATAGCTGATTCCAGTTTAATTTAAATCAATGCATGGCTGATGTTGAATATTGCTGGAGACATCATGAACAAAATTTATTAACTGAAAAGCCCAGTGCTTGAAAGGTTTAACTCTCTAAAATAGACCCGAGGTCATTCTGAGGTAATTTACCTTCAGAGAAGGCTTAAAATTGTGCTCATTTGTACTTGCAGGCTCTTGGTATGGTGTTTGCCATGGATATTAATTTTCACTATTGGAATGGAGTTTAATGAGTAATTGCTGAGTAAATATTTTCTTAAGGAAATAAATCATATATACAAGTGTACATTTGGTGAGCTTTTATGTGTTGAGTATGGTACTTAAAGATAGCTATTACAATTTTAATAGGCCTATTAATTAAAAGCCTGGTCCAGCATATTTTGAACATAGATATAGCATTTAAATTTTTCTGCTAATACAGGGCAAGGGTTTCTCTTGCGCACCCGATTGAATCAGCCATATCAATCTTATTTTCAACTGGCACCTTGGGTCTTACCCCAGCCAGCTTGAGTTCATTCTACCAGGACATGTTTAACATACTGTAGTAAGAAACCACAAGACAGGAAGTGAGTCAATGCTTCAGCAAGCAGGATGGGATAGTTTTGTGTGTTACAGAATAAAAATAAGACTTTGATGGGATACTTACAACTCTGAAGTAGAACTTAATTCTTCTTGCAATGTTTTGGTTAAAGTGAATCTTATCTTGAGATAAAGAGATACTTGATCTCAGTCAGTGTGCATATTGTATGCACTAGCCTATACATCAGTACTCATTAACATGTAGGATCTACTACCTTTCAGATGTGGAGGAGTATTTGCCTCTAAGTCACCAGTATTAGTTCGTAAATTTGCATGTAGTATCTGAATTTGTTTGCAGTGTCATATGAGGTGTTCAAGTATAGTTGTCCAAATATATAGATATAGTAGAAAATATCAAATAGTTGAACACTTAACTTGTAAGGCCATTCAAGTTTGAACCGTTTGTTCCTGCAGAATTACTCATATTACTATGCTGCATACAGTACTAGCAATTTATGCACACAATATAAGGATGAAGTGTCCAAGTCCAGTACTTATCATTCCTGTCAGTGTAAGGATGCTGGTAGCAAATTTCAGATGCTAAACAGTTTTTCGTTCACATCGTCTTATCTTGTCTTATGAAGATGAATCTTTGTTTACATCATATTCAGAAGGCTGAAGTACTATCAGATATTATACACACAAAGTACATTTTACTTAACAAGCTCTTGAAATTTTTGATTGACCATCTATTTGAATAGTCTGGTTCTTTTATAGCAAGTTGCTTCTCTTCAAACTCCCAGTGTTTAAAGGCTGTTTAATCTCACCCAGACAGTAACAATTGTCCACACCAAGTTATCTTTTAGCCCCTCCTCCATTTAAACTAAGTCCTGTTTTAGTATACCTCTAAGACAGAGCCACAGTAGCCTGCTCTGATTTGAAAATGTGCAAGGCAATATTGTCAATATTGTTTGAGTGTAGTTGGGAACACAACTAACTCTTACAAGTCATTGTTGACTAACCATAGTGAAACTGTCAATCAAAGTGCAGTTATCAACTGTATTCAGAACTCTAGGGCTATCCCTAAATATGGTTGAGCACAGACTCTAAGTTGCTAGCAACTCCCTAGTTTGGGGGATGCCATATCTCTTTGAGTTCTTCTGTAGTGTCCAGTACTACTGAAGTACAAAGCTCAGTAAAACTAGCAAGGGTGTAAGGTACCACATTTTTGGTACCCATTGGAAATACTGTACAGTTCAACCCAGTTTATCCGAAACCTGTTATTTGAACTGGCCATGCAGTTTTACCAGACTGATATTCAACATTATTAAGGTAGTATCCACTAAGCTTTCATTGCAGTGCAAGGCAAAATTGAACAGAAATTGCAGCAGAAATGCACTTATTTTTCTCAGGTTTTATACAGTCACAGTAAGATGTCACAATGTCTAAAACAGCACACACCTGGACGTGAAAAATAATTTGAAAATAATTTGTGACTCCTTGTCTTTGTAGCTTTGGTACCCAATGTTTCAAAATTATTTGGGAAATGTTTTTACACTATTTCATTAGGACCCAATGTACTGTCCTTGAAGCCAAAACTTGAAGCCCCATTTACCAAATTTTTCCATTATACGGGAACTACCGTTGGTTTCTATTGTGTTCAGAATTAAATGGGGTTTTTACTGTACTGGTAAGCCTTTGGTAGTTTTGATATTAGGGAGGAAGAAATTTAGTACCTGTTGATTAGAGGACAAAATGAAAGTAGAGGCTGTACAGCATGAAAATATTAAAATGATAATGTTAAAGATGGAGCAAAAACAAGCAGAGTGGACAGTAGCTTAGAACACTTACTGTACATAAAATTGACCAATTTTTACAGTTTTGTGAGACATGTAATTGGTGATTTTCTTGTTTTTGACAAATTTGTTGTAAGAGATCCATGTGGTTTATTATTTTCTTGGTGTCAGTACAGTTTAATTTTGTAATAGGAAAATTTTCATCCAAAAGGATTCAACATGTGTCATATGTACTGTTTACAAGTTCAGTGGGTAGCCTACTATAAACTGAATAGAAATTGAAACTAGCCTAGAATATGGTTACCTTACTAAAGTAAATTAGTTTTGAATTTTTTGTTTAAATACAAAACTGGAAGTTCATCGCTAGCTGTGCCTTCAAACAATATTGAGTTCACTTTAGTTAAATATGATCTCACATACAGTGAGTGAGGCATTTATGAACTTTTTGTCTGTTGTGTGGAGAAGAACTTCACATTCTGTGATACTGTATGCTTGCCTTAAGTTACATGAGGCTTCTAAGGCAGCGTTTGCTTTTTCTGTACCTCTAGGGTCAGAGACTGTTTTGCATGATCATGTTACCCTGCACACACTGTTTCATCTTTTCTCTCTATTTTCTTCCTGATTTGATGAGTCCCTCAGGGTAGTTGTTTGTCTTCTCATAGAATTCTCTGGCAACCCTTTCTTTCTTGGTGTCATTTTAATCATATGCATCATTAGAAGATTGTAGGAACTAAAGGAGGGTAGAACTTTAATCTTGGCAGAGACCTGTTCTCCTTTGGCAAAGAATCCTTACCTGGATGGAATCAAAGGCTAAAAGTCAAATGGCTGATTTAATAGTTGTTACCCATCTGAGAGGGGTTCTCAGGGTTCATCACATGTGAAAGCATAAAGCTTCTGTGTAATGGTTCCAGTTTCTTGTGTAGGCTTGTAACTGGTAATGAATGGAGTATCATTGGTGTTAACTGGTCCTCCTTAAACTTTATTGAACTTGAGTGCAATACCAAACTCATTTTGGAGAAGAGCTGTGAATGTTCAGCTGAGGAAAGGTAGAAATGGTGAAGTTTTGTTTGCCTTTTTTGTATGATGGTATTTTTTCTCTTTGGGTACAAAAGAAAGGATCTCAGTTTTCGTCTCTTTGAAACTTGGAATATATACATGTATACTATATAGGCCTACTTCAAGAGCTTGTCATGTAACAAAGTGAGATGTAATATTTTGAGGTCATTCCCAATTTTTTTGCTTTCTTTTTAGTTATATTTTGGATCTTGTAATATTAAACAATACATCAAGTAAATTCACCGGGGAAAGTCCCTCAGTTACCTGTGTAGTTTGCACAGAGGAAGTGCAAAAGTTGTGGTTTTACTTTGTATCATGCTATTTTAGAAGAAAGCATAAAGTGTGTGTGGGTTCCAAGATTAGGCTTGTCCTATGCTAACAGCTGTTTCACATGTGGTTTTGAGACTGTCAGACTTACTTTAGGCCACTGTATTGTACTATCAGTAAAAGAAGTAATACCTTCCCCTCCCTCCTACCCCACCAAGCAAATAAATGATCCATTGAAAGTCCAAAAATCTTTTATGGCAAAATTCCTGTCATGATTGTTTGGCAATTAGGGGACATTCCAAGGCAAACACATTTGACCTCCTTGTAAAGTGTCATCTCCAATATGCCTATGGCTATTAAAAAGGAAAGTAAGCCAAAAAGTTTCCTGTACATTGTTTATCAAATACAGTACTTTAAGGCTAGTCATTAAGAGGTTTATATTTAGGGGCCACATAATGTCAGGCCATTCATGTTAAGCTAGTTTGTAAAACAGGCTTATGAATTTGAGCTAATTAAATACTCCAAGCAACATTAGAACAATGTAAACCTTACTGCTCATTGGTCTTTTTCCAGCATACAAAGGGTACTGTTATTAAGTACTGTACATGTATGCATATATGGTATATACCCATGTTCCCACATGTTGTTTGTCAACCAGCACCCATTGTGATGTTGCTGTGTATGGTCTTATATATAGCAAATCGAGTGTTGAAGTATACCTTGTAACCATAGAAATAGAACTTTCTTTCTGTTTAATATGTTACTGATTGCAGTTTATGTTGCTTGCAAACAACATACACAGTGTGTTCATATATTAAATATCAAGTAATTTGACTTTCTACTGTAGGAAAGACATTTTGGTGCTTAATTGGTATGCCTGATCGGAGAAATCCCATTAGTTTTTGTTTCAAGTATTCTCAGGTTCCAGGAAGTGGTCTAGTGAAAGGATATACTATACTAGGGCATTGATATATATATATATATATATATATATATATATTTGTATGTTAATTGTCAACTCCCTAGCAATGTACTATATGTGCAGCAAATATAGTATAATAGGGAAGAATATAGTCATATATATGATTTATATATGATGTATGTGTAGACTATAAGTATGAAATATATTCTGTGGAATCAGGACATCCCTTGGTTTTGGTCAGTAGAGACTTCAAAATATCAGTACAGTACCTATTTGGGAACTGAGCAAATTAATACCAGCCACTTCAATGTCATCTATCAGATAAAAGTATGAATTGTTGGGAAAAGTCTACTTCAGTACAGTACCTCATCTAGACAGACTTACCGCATTTAACTACCGAAATAGTCCAGCCCATTTTATAAGAAACATTATTTGGACTGTGTGCATTGAGACATGTAAATATATGGTCTATTAAATGCATGTGGAAAGAGAAACCAGCAATAAATTTTATAATCTAACAAATCATGTGAGTTGCAGGTGTGGGAGAAGACTTTAACATTATATCATGTTTTGTGTGTAGAGAATGGTTCTCTGGAAATTACGTTGGCTTCAGTTTGTTTCATTCTACTATTTTTACAGTTCTGTACCTGATGAGGTGGTTGTCTGGTTTTGTGTATTAACATTATTTTATGACCTCAGGTGGGGCCAACCTTTTCACCATCCAAAAGGTCAAGTTTGATATTTCACTCTTGAGGTCAGTATTCACAACCACAGATTGTTTACAAACAGCCAACAGTACGTTCAGTCATAAAAGCTAATAGTTGCTGCATTGCAGTTTGACAAATTGACAACCCTGCAGAGAGGGAGGGGTTTTGGAAATGGGGTCAGACAGTACCTGAAGCAAAATGAAAGTTGAAAATCTTTGGACCTATCACAAAATATAGAACAGACAGTTTTTATTTCCCAAATAAGTTAGAAGGCTGGACTGGTCAGTAATTAGGAACCTCACATATACTCCCATGTGTATAGATTTTGCATGAATCTGTATACAGATGTGTACATTTACAGTACAGTTACTGTTTTATGACAGAGGTTTTAAAATGTTTGCTCCTTTTAAGATTTGGTACTGGTCCAATCTAAAATACTGTAAGCCTTTGTTGCACATAGAGCCTGTCTTACAATGTGCAGTAACACTGCAGTAAATCAAAGCCTCAGTGGCTTTTAATTGCATTCTGGTTAGAAAAAGTGGTAAAGGTTTCTGTACAGCATAGTGCAAGAAGACCAAGTTGACTTGCTCTGTTGTAAATCAAAGCCTCAGTGGACATGTAACCAAAGAATAATAATCAGTAATCGTAAAGATACCCAGGTTAAAAATCTGTTGGAATTATGTGAATATCTTTCACCATTTTCAAGATATACTCCTACAAAGATTGATTGTTTCTGTAATTTTAATTGGTATGCAAAGATTGTGATGTGGAGTATTGCACAGGGTTTGTATTTTCTTTGTTAACCCTTCAAAAATTATCTGTTAATTACTAACAAGCAAATTTCTAGTTAGCTCAACAAGTTGAGCTATTGTCGTGGCAATGCGTCTGTCTTTTTGTCTGTCCGTCAACATTGGTTTAAAGGCTGCTGTCTGCAGGTTCTTTGACTGTTACCTGTCAAAGTTGGTAGGTTCATAACACATATCAAGGGCTTGCTAAATATGGTAACAGAAAGTATGTCAAAGGTCATTTGGGGTCGTGAGAGGTCAAATAGTGAAATCACGCAAAAGCCTTCAGCTCCTTTTGGTTATTTTTGAATCTTTTCAAATTTGACAGGAGTATTCAGTAAATGATGGGTCATCAAAGTTGTTCTTTTGAAGTAGGTCAAAGGTCATTTGGGGTCCAAGAGAGGTATAAAAAGGAGGTCAAACAGTGTAATCGCTCAAAAGCCTTCAACTCCTAGGAGTTATGTCTGAATTTTATCTAATTTAGAGGAAGTTTTCAGTAGATGATGGTTCATAACAGTTGTACTCTTGAAGTAGGTCAAAGGTCATTTGGGGTTGTACAGAGGTCTAAACAGTGAAATCACCTTAAAGCCTTCAACTGCTATGGGTTGCCTGCAAATTTTATCAAATATGGCCAGAGTGGTCAGGAGATGATGGGTCATGACAGGTGTACTTTTGAAGTAGATCAAAGGTCATTTGGGGTCATGCAGAGG
>WURT03572988.1:0-20823 GCA_009936505.3 Holothuria glaberrima
TGGGGAAAGTTCCGGCCCGGCCGGCAAATCGGTGTCGGCTTTACTTTCAATCGGGGACGGAAGCAATGAGTAGGGCCGGAAAAATATTTCAAAATCGGGTGAAAGCCGGAATTCCGGCTTTTGCCGGAAGTCTGGCACCCCTACATAACTGATTGGGTCAATCATCCCAGTAAAAAATCACATACACATACAGAAACAAAGTAGCACCATGGTCACCCTGCCATGAGGGAATGTGTTTTACACTTTGGTCTTCTCAGTTATCCCTCATCGTCGACGAATATTGCAATGATTTTCACTTGCTGTGAAGGTGGAGCCAGAGTCTCAGCATACATATTTCTTAGGAGGGCTATAAGTATTGGTCACTTGAACAAATAACCCAATAACACTGACATTGTACACGAGACATGTTACAATGAACAATTACATCATGCAAGTTTTAGCCGCACGTAGCGTACATATATAACATTTTCAATGCTCATCCATGCTGATGTAGCCATTTAGCATTTCAGAGAGGTTATGAAGCAAATTTTATATTCCTTTCATTTTGTTGACTTCTCAGTAAGAATTTAATTCAATGAACGCAGTTCATTTGTTCTTTTTTTCAAGAGACTCCTTTTTCCATACACATTTTTCGCTGGGTTCCGATTCAAAACTTATAATGGATATTCGGAAGTTGAGCATTATTATCCTCGATTGGCTCTCGATGTTTGAGACTAAGTTTCATTGCGTTTTACTCCCTGACATTGAGGAATGAGTGAAAAGACCAAATGTAAATATGTTCCCTCACAAATGAGTGGCCCTAGCTAGGAAGCATCTATGCATTCCTATCTAGCAAAGTGTTTATGTATCATACCTTCAAATATTGGGAATTCAAGGCTTTTCATATCTCACTAAAGACAATGGTTCTTGAACTTGATTAAGTTATCACACCACACAGTAGCAAATCTGATAAGTGCTCTTACCACCTAAACTACAAGTTATTAAAGAAGCCCCTTTGCTGCAAGTGTTCAAAAGGTAATGTGATGTTTGTTTGAATTTTTTTTTTCCTCTAATTTGCTCCCAACTTTTGTTATTTTCTTTTTTGTGTCTGTCTTGTTCTTTGATTTGTATACAAGTACATGTACTACATGTGTGCCTTAAATGTAAGTACCTTAAAAAGCTGTGCAGTGATAACTAGGTTTTCATTATTTGACCAGTGGAGACCTGGGGTGACCTTGCCATACACTACATTATGGTTCCACTTCTTTGTTAAACATGTCTACAAAAAATTAAGTCAAATATTTGTCAATCTTTACATATGCTGATTACAAGCTTCATGCCTCACATAACATACATACACCCTCATCCAATAACAAAAATATGCGATCACACCTGCACAGGTTCAGCACAACTCATTTCACAAAATCTTCCTGTGCCAAAACTTGTCAAGTTTTGTTATCAATACCAATTAGATGCTCATTCAAGCATTTGTCAACAGCTCTAAAGGTTGAAATTTGATGACAGCTTATCTCAGGTTAAAGTGAAAGGTGATCTTAACTTAAATGACCATGAGTAATTTGATCCCTTTTTACCAGTACTAATTTCAGGGCAGAATTTGTTGATGGTTGTCATGGAAACCCCTAGTTTTGGACTTCTGTTTACCAAAATGGGCATCACAGTTTTCAACAAAGCTGCTGCTCATTAGAGCATCTAATTGAGGTAATGAACCAGTGGCCGGGTACTTTTATTGACAGCAGTTTTCCCCTAAAAACTGCTGTAGCAATGACTGATTTCTGCTAAGGCAAATTTTGCATCATTTAACATGGGCAATTAGTATATGTAAACACACACAGTCATGCCTACATAGATTTAGCACAACTAAAATGGGGAAGTCACTGACCTTGACATGTCTCATTTATCCATCTCCACATGTTGTGGAAGATAGTATCTCCATCCTCATCATCACCATCACTGAAGTATACAATGTCCTCTGGAATCAACTCCACTTGTACATTTCCCTGGTCTGATAGATGAGCAGAACCAGCTGTGAAAAGGAATCATGAAACATATTTCATTGCTCATTTCCCTCCCAACAAGGAATTTCACCTAACACTTCAGCAAAAGAAAGACTAGGTAGTGAGATTAAATTTTACCCCACTTCCTGCTTTAAGTCACTCACCAGAAAGTCAAAAGGCTTAGTGATTCCTTGCCTTTGTGAAATATGTTTTGTGAACTGTGGTTTGGAAATTGACAAAAGCCAAACAGACACAATACACTCACTCAACATGTGAACTACATTTTGTTTTGAGAAATTCTTTTATTCCTTTGTACTGAAACCTTGTTTAGAATTTTCCTGATAGTGTGAGATCCCTGGAACAAGTGAGCCTACAAGCCCACTCGGCCCCTATGACAACTTGGCCCCATGCCAACTACCCCTATGCCAAATCGCCCCATACCAACTCTCCGCGATGACAACTCGGCCCCCCCCCCGCCAACTTGCCTCATGCCAACTTCGCCCCATGCCAAGATATCCTGTTTACAAGCCATTTTACAAGGTTTTTGGATTTTGACTTCCAGTGACCTCAAGTGACCTTTAACCTCCACCAAAATCAATAGGGTTCCTTCTCTCAACAAGAAAAATCTACACAGGCCTACTGAATAAGAAAAGTGTCAGTCATTGCTATCTTGAGATATCATGTTTACAAGATTTTTGCCTCTTGACCTCTGGGGACCTCAAATGACCTTTGACCTCCACCAAAAACAATAGGGTTATATAATATGACCATGTAATAGTGCCAAATAACCAATGGCATGTGACCACCAATCCTCCAATCAGATGCACTGGAATTAATAAGGAATATGTTATATAACTCCAAAGAATGTATAGCCTACCTGGCTGTCCCTCATCTACCAATGTCAAATGGTCTGCGTACGTCGCCTCTTCCTTGTCACTATCTCCGTTCAAGTGTTTACTTTGTTCGGACTTCACTTCTACAATATCATAAATATCTGAAATGAGAGTAGCATGTACATCACTAGGATGAGCTATAATGAGCCTGAACCATTTCATGTAACACACCTTCAGTACACGTATGTATACAGGGGAAGTAGAATTTGCTGGAGGACTTCTCACGACTTCCAAACAAAAATTGAAGAAGTATAGCAAATGTGAGTCCTGGTTGCCATAAAAACAGAAATGCCAGAGTAAAGTCATGTAGTAAAAAAACATACTTAAGCAGTGTATGACCTTCATCCAACACTGTATGAAGTGGTTCACAGGCCAAAAGCCAGTTGAAATGCTGTGAAGTCAGTTAAAAGCCCTACTGTACTTCTAAATTCCCCAATGGGTTAGATTTGCTACTGGTGCCCAGCAGTGGTCTTGAGAACGGATTCTCCATCTCTCCCAGTCTATGACAAAGTAATTCAGAATTGCATACCCTCCATCAAATACATGTGTATGCTAAACAAACATTGTGGAATCACCATTAAGAAAGATTAGCATACTCTTGCCTCTTTATGAGCTCTGAGCAAATTTTGCTGGTGTTCGTAAACGCGCATATTGGCTTAGCATCCTCTTTGAGCTAACGGATCTTAACCATGAGAGGTTAATCTCAGTAATGTGCATAATAAAGGCTGTCTCATTTATCCATATGGATCTAAGCAGCATCGCCTCTTACCCCCTGATTCTTATGCCTATGGAGTAGAGCTATCACTTATTAATATGACTTATGATTTATTTTTAAACAGAGCAAAGTGCACTACATGAGATCGTGTCTGAACAGCCATGGGGCAAAATTTGCCTTTGCCGATATCGGTCATAGCTAGCTCAGTTTTTAGGGGATGAGTGCTGTTCTCAATAAAGATACCCAACCAATTGTTCATTAATATAATTAGCTGCTCCAATGAGTAGAAGGTTTGTTAAAAGCTTTGATGACCATTCTGATAAAACAGTGGGGGTTTACATTGCAACTAACAACAAATTCTGCCCTGTAATTAGTTCTGGTACAAAAAGATCAAATTACTCATGGTAATTGATCATCTTTCAGTTTCACCTGAGATAAACTGCCATCAAATGTCAACTTTTAGGGCTATTGACAAATGCTTGAATGAACACTTAATTGATATTGATAATACTCTTGACAAGTTTTGGCATAGGGAGATTTTGCAAAATGAACTTAAATGCTACATGGGACATAATTGTATTCACTAATTAAATACAAAATAATGCTGTAACAATACTCCTATTGTCCTATCAGGACAAGAACATTGATTCTACCTCAGGGAGTAATAATGGACCCAATTCCCCCCCCCCCCCACAATTTTTTTTAAGCAGAGATTTAAGTGGAGGTCCATTTCCTGAAACTGTGTTGTTCAGGATTGTCGACCTGGGAAGGTGTCTAAGAGGAGGGCTCCTCTTTGAGAAAACTTTTCACATCAGGAGGCCTAGGAGCAAAACTGTGTATCTTCTTCTGTCTTTCAAGTATGGTCATGCAATAGAAATTTACACTTTTGGGGGGCAAAAAGATTCCAAAAATCCCCCAAAACTTTACCCACCCTTGCCCATTCCACCCACAGATACCACTGCAAAATATTTTGTCTAGCAAAATGGATTTTCTGAGAATTTTTCTCAAGACTTCCAATTTCCTGAAATCAGGTAAATTCCTGAACTCTTACATCTTTGCTTAAGACTGGAAGCAACAGCACTTTGAAACTTAAGTATTAAATTATCAATGTTTCCTTGCAAGAAAAACACAAAAACTTCAAAAAAATTCTTATTTACTAAGTACAACACTTCTGAATTACATTCAATGTAACTTCAATTTCTCAATGCATTTACACTACCTTCATGGAATTAACAAAATGGTCTAATTTACAAAAACATCCTGTACTATCCAGTATACAGTAGGCAATAATAATTTACGAATTCATCCTGTACTATCACCCTTACAAAAAAAATGTGTGGCAGTTTGTTCCAAATACTCAGGTTTTCACATGTTTTTGCCACAGGTAATCACAGGTTTTTACATGAAAACCTGTGTTTTCCCTTGACAATGACACAGGTTGGCCAGTTACCACACTCTGCCACAGGTTTGATGCAGGTTTACCACAGGTTTTCACAGGTTTTACATGCAAAACGTGTGGCAATTAAAACTAATGTTAACAAAAAATTCTGAGACAAAACCTGTGGCTTGAAATTAAAGGCAGGGAAAGGTGTGTCAACCTGTGTCCAGAGTGTTCCAAATACGCAGGTTTTCACCCATGAAAACATGTGAATTCTTTTGTTTTTCACATGTGATCAAGCGTGGTTGCAGACACAGGCATACACACCTTTTTCTTAGAAGGGCAGTATATGCAATAATAATTTAAAACTTTTTAAAAGATCACTGACCAATGATATAGAACAATACCAACTTGATAAAACAACTAACCACAAAACCAAAAGGCTTAGTGATACCTTGCCATGTGATATATTGTTACAAACATGAATCACCTACATGACAAGCATGAGATCCCTCACAGTTACAGTATCCTACTTGAGATAAGGTCAAAACCTTGTGAAATCTTCATTAGGAACTCATCTGCTTAAAAATTCAGAGTGTTTATTTAAAAATCTATAAACTGGTTATCTGTTACCTAAGCCAATTAAACTTGGTCTCTGTGTACAGAGTTGATTGACTCCCAGAGACATTTTAGCCCTTCTTAAAGTAAATAAAGACTTCCTGTCCATACCCTACATAAACGATTTAACTGTGCAGTAACTGGACGTGTCAATAGCTTATCTGTAGTACTTATTCAACTACTCAAAGTTGCTCACTAGCCAGGGATTAAGTGTTATTCTAGAAGTGATAGTGGTTTCTTACAACAAAGAAATGATCAAGTAAAGAGGATTTTATTACACCCAACCTGACCTTTGTGAGGTCTGGTCAGAGTGTTCTCTTTTTTAAGCAGGCCTGTTCCTAATGTGTGACCAACAATGACCTTTCACCTCCAATTAAAACAATAGGATCAGCTACCCTATAAGGCCATCTGCATGCTAAATATGAACAATCGATACACAGGCCAAGTACGAGGTCCCTCACAGTTATCCTCCTTAAATATCATGTTTACAAGATTTTGACCTTTTGACCTCTTGTGACCCTAAATGACCTTTGACCTCAACCAAAACCATGAGGAAGTACCTTCTCAACACAACCAATCCACAGGTCAAATGTGAGATCCCTCAAAGTTATCCTTTTTGTCGGATATTGTCTTTGCAAGGTTTTGACCCATGAGAAGTTGATCCCACAGAAGAGACAGTCATACAAACCAATAAAATACCCGTCAGCCTAAAATCTATCTTATCATAGAGCAAACCTCATAAAGAGGTGTTACCCTATCTGCACTTACTCCCTCACTTGAGTTTTATTGACCTAGCAGATGTTTTACAAATACTCCATTTTATTTACCAAGGCATTGCTAACCACGGAATTCTGTGGTGCCAACTCTCTCTTGACGGCAGGGAGTAAGTTTAATAGCTGTCGAACAGGTGTTAAGTTATTGTGATTTTATTGCTTACTTTTCTTCTATCATTTATAACATTCTGGGGGCTTGAATTTTACAAAATTTAGATGGAGGAAGGTGTAAATTTTTCACAGAATCTGATTTTTCCAAAAATTTTATTGACAAATGTGTTCTTTTGAAGAAATCTCTGTGTCATAATATACTCAGTACCAGTCAACCTTGACAAGGCCATAAAATTAAGTGGCATTGAAGGGCATACCCTCCCTATTTGTTGCCAGACTTTCCCTATTACATTGCCAACTCTTATGACCATCACTTCTGTGGGATTGTCTTGGCATGCTTTTGGCATCTGGTGACCCCAAATAACCTCTGACCTCCACCAAAACCAATAGGGTTCTTTTCCTCAATATAGGCAATCTACATGGTAAATATGAAACATCTCTCACTGTTATCCTACTGGTGATACAGTGTTTATAAAATTTTGACCGTTTGACCTCTGGTGACCCAAAATGACCTTTTTGCCTTCACCAAAACCAATAGTGATCATCAATTCAATATGAGCAATCAACATGCTAAGTATGAGATCCCATGAGTTACCCTTCCTCAGATATAGTGTTTGTAGGTTTTGACCTTTTGACCTCTGGTGACACCAAATGATCTTTGACTTCCACCAAAAACAATGGGATCATCTACTCAATACAGCTGATTCACATGCTAAGTACATGGGATTCCTCAGAGTTATCCTTCTTGAGATATAGTGTTTACAACATTTTAACCTGTTTGACCTCTGGTGACCCCAAATGACCTTTGACCTAGACTAAAATCAATAGGGATCATCTACTCAATATGGACAATCCACATGCTAAGTATGAAATCCTTTTGAGTTATCCTTCTTGAGATATAGTGTTTGCAAGTTTTTTGACCGTTTGACCTCTGGTGACCCCAAATGACCTTTGACCTCTACACAAACAGCAGGGATCATCTAGTCAATGTGGCAGATCAACAGATTAAGTATGAAATGCCTCAGAGGTACCCTTCTTGAGATTGTTTTGAATTTTGACCTCTGGTGACCCCAAATGACCTTTGACCTCCACCAAAAAGAAGAGGGATCATCAACTTAACATGGGCTATCCACATGGTAAGTATGAGATCCCTTGTATTTATTCTTTTGGAGATATCGTGTTTACATGCAATTTCCAAGGCATACCGTTTGACCTCTGGTGACCTCAAATGACATTTTACCTTCACCAAAAACAATAGAGATCATCCACTAAACATGGCCAATCTACCTGAGAAGTATGAGATCCCTCAGAGTTACCCTTCTTGAGACAGAGTGTTTACAAGCATACTGTCACACACATACTGTACACACACCTTCACCTACTGTATACTTGTAAATGCTGTCAAACGGGTACCAGGTATTTTAACATTCAACCGTGGAAGTCTGTAGATAAACCTAAAATACCATGTATACTGATAGAAAATGATGTGCTTTGCTACAGCAAAACAAAAGATTGTTCTCATGTTTTCAATCAACATAAACCTATCAAACTGTCAGTGTTTAGTGAATTTCCACAGGAAACCGTGGACATAATGTGATGCGCGTACACATACACCTGCAAACGAGGATGTACCACAACACCACCTCCATGGGCAATGTTCCTACATTCCATTAGATTCAATAGACATCTTCGTGGCTCCCTTGATTAGCCCAAAGAGGCTATTTAAAGCCACTCTTTCAAAGGGGGACAGCCCCCAATTACAGCTGGGTCCTCAATTGGTTTGGTTAGTGTGTATTCATAAAGACATTCCCAATTGACACCATTTACAAATGCACAGACACACACACACCAACAAGCACACACACAAGACATCAGGACCACATACATTCCATCAGCCTGCAGCAAGAAATCAAAAACAAAATAAAAATATAGAAGATGTCATAAAATAAACCAAATCAAAATTAAAAGGTGATAATCAAAAACCATCTTATCTCACTGGGAAAAACATGAATATTAAGACATGTCTTCATTAATCCCAATGAAGGCACCTGCACATATTGCCAGAGCAACTATCCCTTACTTAAAGGTCGTATGACATGAAAATCACATAGTTGGATCTTTGATGTAAAAAGCATTAAATATCCAGAAAATAGCCACAATTCCAATTAAAGTCCATCAAATATTGACCATTTTACAGGGTAATTCTATTTCACAGTTGTATTATGAATAAACATGAACTAAATATGCAAATATGTGACATTGAAAGATGGACATACCATGGCTCATGTTAGCCACTGTTTTTGCAACCTTAATTTCAAGGACCCTGGTAGCTTTGTTATCCCCTGAGGGGTTTATTATGAGAGTGAAAATAAATTCTTTCCTTGAGAAATATTAATATCACTCACCAAACTGTAATCTATATGATCAGTAATTAGAAGATCATCTATATAGGGTTAACAAAAAAAATCTTAACACTGTGCAACACTCCATATCATTATTTTTGCATAGGCAAGAGTTTCTTCAGAAACCATCAAACTTTGAAGACATACATTTTGAGAAGGGTAAAAGATATTGAAATAAGTCACATGGATCTTTACTTGCAGATTTAATTCTTTAACTGACAAGTGAATAGCTCTTTTTGATGGCATGTTACACGACCTTCAACAGTTTGTGGGCCAAAAGGAATCAAACTTTGTACAGTTACCTGTGGTTTCATTATCTCCATTAGTGTCTTCTGGTGTAGTTTGATCATCATCAGCTGGCTTGGATGGACTACTATATGAATAACCTGTTACGTATACAGCACCTAAAAAAACAATATTCAAATAAAATTAAATATCCAACACATATCTAGTTTAGAGGTACAATAAGTACATTAACTCATTTTGCTTATGATGGGGGTAATAAATCTGCCAGACAGACGCACTCCAGTATTAATCCAACATTTCTTTTAACAAAGGTGTTCATTCACAGGGTTTCCCCTAAGTTTTTGAGAGTGAGGTTGTAACCTGTCAGAGAGGAAGAAATGCGGCCAAGGTGCCTTGGGAGCTCGAAGTGCTCCCACCATGGCCAAGGGGTCCAGGGGCCCGCCTTAGGGTCCATGGGCAATGCTCCGGTGGGGGTCCAGGGGGTGAAGCCCCCGGAGGCACTGGGATTTTAGAACATTATAAACATTAACATGCAGCTGTTGAAGATAAATATTGGGAAAAAGGTATTTGACATTTCTGTACATAGTGATTGAAAGTTCACCCAAATTGTCCCTGAAGTCCCCTCCAACCTATCTGACTTTTTTTCAAAATCTATGCATTAAACAAAAAAAAATGGATATGTGGCCTAAAGGGCTGGGCCCTAAATTGAGTACAGGGCAGGCAAATTATTGGATGTCTGGGCCCTTATCTAAAAGGCAGGTATGGCACAATTAAGCACTGTGCTGTACTGTAGCTGACTAAAGCATTTTCCATTCCATTCATTTTTTAATTTTTCTTGGGGGTTGGGGAGAGGGAGTAGGTAGGCTCCCCTTGAACTCTCCCCTTCCCTTATGTATGTATGCAGTCACATATTTGACTAAGAGAGGTGTCAGGTTTGGTTGTCTTTTGATCAACTAATTGGAATCATGCATGGTTTTGTAGTATTTTCAATTTTCTAGTAACAGTGATATGAGCCCCCCCCCCCTTGTGGGAGGGGAAGGTGGTGGGGTACCTATAACTCTTTTCCTTCACCTCTTATAGCTTTGGACACATCTATAATTGAGAATGGGGTAGGTTCCAGAAACTCAGTTGAATTTGAATTGGCTTTGAGACTTGAGTTAAACGTAGGCCTACATAACAGTTATAAATGGTAATAAAATGAAAATTTAATCATTTAGTGAAGTCATTTTCACAAGAAAGCCTGTAAGTATATCATCCACTGATATCACCCTTTCTATGCTGAGCAATGTTTTCAGGAACACTAAAATATTTGTAAATACTTTAAAACGAAATTATGTCAAAAGTCTTAGCAATGTAGCTCTACTTGTAAGGGGACTTCCTCTGTACATACAAATTACACGTGTAATGAAGGCTAGGTTTTCATACATACACACTACACGTTATGCAATGGCCAATGTGCCAAGCCGCTCTGAAGATAGACGCCCCACAGGGAAAACTCGTTGAACAAGAGCTTGTGATTATAATGCAAATCGTTGTTTTGGGGTCTTTTGCACATGTCAGGTAAATGTTTTTGGCAATTTTTAATGATTTGGGTTATTTTTTTATTCTTCTGACGATCGAATATGCTACCTGTGCTTTACACAGTACAAAGTGTATGCACAGAGCAGTAACTTGCTTCTGAGGTCAAACGATGTGTTTGAGGACTGAAATCTTTTCCTTTTGGGAGTAAAAAAGAATTTGCTTGCATTACCATGTGCCAAAAACTGTCACTGACATAATATCAACTTAAGTCATTTTTAAGGCCAATTCAAATTGGTATGGTCAACATCATATTTATCGAGGTCTGATGGCTTCATTTACTCTCCATGCTTCAATTCAAAGACTTGAAGATTGTAGCCAATCACAATTCTTATATAATTGGAACTATGTATTGGCAAATTGAATGTCATTCATTCATATTGCCTGTAATTGAATGCTATCTTACTGATATTTGTTGTCACTTTTTCCAAGAGTTTGACTCAAATTAATTCTTCTTACGAGAGTTCTTTCTCACATTTGGATTTCCAAGGGAAATTAAGAACAATTTAGAACTCCTTGGGTGCAAATTTAAGGTGTTTAAGGGCAATTGCAAGAGCAAAGGAAATGTCTTAGGATTTCTGTGTTGTTTTGTTGTTAACATGAAAGCATTCTCTAAAGGGATGGATCAATCTGGCTTTCAAGTAATTTTCATGGGAGAAAAAGTATGAGGCGGTACTTATGGCAATTTTCTTGGCGAGGCGGTCGCAAAAAGCAGTGAGGTGACCACCTCGGGAATTGAGTACCAGGGGAAACCCTGCATTCATAATAATTACCATCGTAAATGGGGTAAAGTTCATATAAGATTCAATTATGGGTGCACTAGGTAGGCATCTGGTCCAAGCAGAGTCAGTACCTGGATGCATGATGAAACATATATAGACTACAGACCCTGTTCTGGTTATGGCCAGAATTACCTCACTAGAAGTCACATGTTGTTCCATAAAATTATGTGTATATTTCAGTACATCTTTAAGAGACAAGGCCTCTTAATACGGAATACATAAGTAGTATAAAGAGATTATCCCAGGTTCTTCAGCTTCGCCTATAGTAAGAGATTATTCCAGGTTCTTCATATTCACCATTGCTATTAATTTCACTTCATACTGTAGGTAAGTGCACTCTGGCACAGTTAGACAATACCTTCCATTTAATGCTTATCTTAAATAACTGGACTTATATAATTCCACTTATGCTTAAGGAATTATCGTTATCATCTAGGGTAAGTGCTCATGAGCAAGGGTTAAATGACCCTGGTGTCAGGTGCTGTTTGACGCTCGTTTCCAGCCAAACAGCGCCCACTGACCCCCAAAAGAATGCTACCAAGAGCCACTTTTTTTTACCAAGGTAGCGCCTGTTGTTCTTGAAGTAAAGTGTATGTGTACATCATTGTAGCTAGTTACTGGTAACCAGGAGACATTTTTCACTGAAAGTGACTCCTGGTTCAACTACTGTAACTTTAATTTCACCCTTGCTCATGACACTGCTGTACATAGGAATTGCTAAGTACTAGCCTGTTGAAAATGTGGGTAGTACCAACTGTGTCATTATGCAGGAATATCAATTCAGAAAGAACATGTTTCCAGTACTGTATATTTATTGTAGTCTGAAAGGAAAAATCTAGTCCTCTTCCACAGACTTAAAGAAAGAAATGAGAAAATTAAGTCCATGAGGTGTTTCTGCCGATGGAGAGTGTGTTCGCACCTTTTGTTCGTCTCCCCACTTCTATTAAATCAAGTATAAACTAACTGTCAAGTAATCCTGCATGGCCAGTAAACTGTTCACTTGACCATTAAATAGTCTTGCAGCAGATGTTTGCCTAGCCATTGTATTCTACAGAGAGGCCAATTTACACTTTAGAGAGTTTGTTTACACAAGTTGTGAAGAGTAGGGAAGAGGAGAAGTCTTATCTCTCTTTGTGGTTTTTTGGCAGTGTACAGTTCTGAAAAAATCCGACGAGCGGCAGATATTGAAGTGGAACTTAGTATCAGCAAGAACACGGCATGCAGTCTTTCAACTAGAATCTTGGATTATGTAATATCCTACTGTATTAAGTCACACCACATACATGATCTAGACATATCACAATCTTGGATTATGTAATATCCTACCGTATAAAGTCACACCACATGCATGATCTAGACATATCACAATCTTGGATTATGTAATATCCTACCGTATAAAGTCACACCACATCATGATCTAGACATATCACAATCTTGGATTATGTAATATCCTTCTGTATTAAGTCACACTACATCATGATCTAGACATATCACAATCTTGGATTATGTAATATCCTATTGTATTATTAACTAAGTCACACCACAACATGATCTAGTCATATCACAATCTTGGATTATGTAATATCCTACCATATTAAGTCACACCACATCATGATCTAGAGATACCACAATTAACTTTTGGCTCTCCTTCTTTTTCCTTCCAAAAAGATTCCCTCCCTTCCCCTAGCTCCCCCTACCCTCCATAGCAATGGAAAGTGACGCCATCAAAGTTTTGCCTAGTGAGACAATCCAACCTGGCAGACTTTATCCAGTCTGATTTCAGGTGTATTCTATTCAAAAATTCATTTATAGTTGAATCTCAATGTTGCATTTCTACAGTCAGTATTCTTTGAAATCTGTCTCTCTGCCTTCCTCACCCAAATACATAGATAGCTATGATATTCTACATACTGCACACTATTGTGCAGAAAGTCTTGTCAGAGGATTATAATACATGATATTAATAATAGCATATTAAAGACTTTCCCACTCATCCCACTCATATTACAAATTTGAGTATCCACGAATTTTGACATGACACCCTCTATAAAATATTGCAAAGATCACATGATTTCCATACTACATGTTTGGTAGGTTAAAGTTAAAGTACTCCTTTCACTTTGTGTTTTGAGTTTTAAAATGGTATAAACTACAGTATGAAGAAACTAATCATTTGTAACGGTAGTGAGTTAGTACTTAAAACTGAATTTTAAATCTCTTACATGAACCTTCTACTGTAAAAGTGACCTTTTCTCCTGGCATAAGTTTCAGCTTTAGGCATTGCTGAAAGATGGTACCCTGCACCAAGGTACACAGCAGTTGTTTAGACGAAGATTCCGTTTTCAATATCAGCTGGGAATAATTGCCAATGTGGAATAATACACTCGAGGTTCCAATAAATCCATTACACAACACTAGATGCATATTTCTCAGAAGAAGAGATCAAAGCTCTTATAAATAATTATGCTAAACAAGATTTTCAGATAAGAGCATCAATGATGCTGTAGCTCAACTATATTCCCTCACACACACTTACTATAATGTAGTTTCATTAGGGAATCTAACCAAGGAGTTATGGACAGTCATGATCTAGCACATTCAGCACAGATGTAAAAGGTCATAGCCACGGTGCATCAGAGTTGTCCAGCTTGCAACAGCTTGTTTTAAAGTTTGTGGGCACATGCCATACTGTAGGTAATTCTGCTGACATAACTGAAGTGTTATTTAGTATATCCCAATTTGTGAGACTCATCAAATGATGATTCCTATGGCAACATATATCAAACAACACCCAAATTCTGTGGAAAAGCATTGTCATATATTTCACCGTCTAAACCTTTTGACCTCAAATGGCAAAACATCAACACAAAATACACCTATGATGACCCATCATTCTCAAAACATTTGCCCAACTTTGATAAATCAGAGTCTGACTCAACTGTTAGTATATATACAAAGGCTATTGTCTGAATCTATACTGTTTGACCTATCTATGATCTCAAATGACATTTGCCCTCTTGTACAACTTTAATAACCCTTTATTTACTAAACACTTCTGTCAAATTTGAAAAGATTCCAATATAACCACAAGGATTTGAAGGCTTTTGTGTGATTTCATGCACTCTTTGAGCTTTCAGAACCCCATACGACATTTGACCTAGTTCCTGTAACTATGCTTAACATGCCCATTAAATATGTTATAAACTGACCAACTTTTACAAGGAACTGTCAAAGAACCTACAGACAGCAGCCTACAGTACGCCTTTTAGCAAATATTAAATGGACAGACAGACAGGCAGACAGGGGGAAGGTGTGCTTATCAGAATCACACTCACACTGAAATTTAGTGACCCTCAGTTGTTCTGCTATGGAATCAAACACACACACACAAGCAGCAAGCCTGACAAGCAGTTAAGTAAAGAGCAAATTACTCCTCAACTTGGTATTTTAATCTATGAAGTACAGTAAACTGATCTCAATGGTTTACATACTGCATTTTAATATATATGTTAATTCCAACAATATCCTTACAATTAATATCAGTGGAATTACACAACAAACTATGAATTTCCCTTGCTTCTTTTCTGAGCATAAATCTGAATATCTCACTTAAAGTGTATCTTAAGTCAAAAAATTCACAAACACATTTCTCAAAGCTTGAACCAGAAAGCCTAAAGGCTCATTGATTCCTTGCCATATGATATTGCAACAAACATGAATCATCCACATGACAAGCTTGAGATCATTCACATGTACAGTATCCTACTTGAGATATCATGTTAATAAGGACAAACTTTTTACATCTTTTGACCCAAAATTACCTTTCACCTCCATTTAAAACAATCAGGACCACCTACCATTTATCACCTAAATGATAAATATGAAAAATCCGGAAGCCAAGTATGAGATCCCTCACAGTTATCCTTCTTGATATATCATGTTTACAAGGTTTTGATCTTTTTGGCCTGTGGGCAATGCACATGCTAACTATGACATTCCTCACATTTATCCTCCTGGAGATATCATGTTTACAAGATTTTGATCTTATGACCTCTGGAGATCCCAAATGACCTTTGAACTCCACTAAATACAATAGGGATCATCTACTTCATATGGGCAATGCACATACTAACTATGAGATCCCTCTGGAGATACTGTTTACAAGGTTTTGACCATTTGACCTCTGGGGACCCAAATGACCTTTGGCCTCCACTAAAAACAGTAGAGGTCATATAAGTAACATGGGCAATCAACAGGCTATGATTTCGCTCATAGTTATCGTTTTGGCGATAAAGTGTTTACAAGATTTTGACTGTTTGATCTCTGATGACCTTAAATAACCTTTGACCTCCACCAAAAACGATAGGTATCATCTACTCAATATGGGCAATCCACATGCTTCTTGAGATATGGTGTTTACAAGATTTTGACTGCTTGACCTCTCGTGACCCTAAATGACCTTTGACCTCCACTAAAAACTGTAGGGATCATTTCCTCAATATGGGCAATCCACACTGTAAGTATTAGACCCCTCACACTTACCCTTCTTGAGATATAGTATTCACAAGGTTTTGACATTTTGACCTCTGGTGACCCCAAATGACCTTTAAACTCCACTATAAACAATAGGGATCATCTAATCAATATGGATAATCCACATGCTGAGTACAGTATGAGACCCCTCACACTTACCCTTCTTTAGATATGGTGTTTACAAGATTTTGGCTTTGAACTCTGTGACCCCAAACGACCTTTGACCTTCACCAAAAACAATAGGGATCATCTACTCAATATGGGCAATCCACATGGTAAGTATGAGATCCCTGACGTTTATCTTTCTGAAGATACCGTGTTTACAAGCAATTTTCAAGGTTTTTCCTATTTGCCCCTTGGTGACCTGAAATGACCTTAGACCTCCACCAAAAACAATAGGGATCATGTAATCAGTAAGGACAATCTACATGTTTAGTTTAAGAACCCTCCCACTTACCCTTCTGAAGATATCATGTTTACAAGGTTTTCACCTTTTGACCTTTGGTGACCCCAAATGACCTTTGACCTCCACCAAAACAATAGGGATCACCTACTTAATATTGGTAATCTACATCCTAAGTATGAGATCCCTCGAAGTTGCCCTTCTTGAGATATTGTGTTTACAAGCAAGGCATCACATATGCAAACACACACATATACACACAGACACACACATACACACAACGACACACACATACACACAACATCACCATCACATAGATTCCTTCTGCCTTTGGCAAGGAATCAAAAATTAATTCAAGTGGTCCAACTCCCATCTGGACATTCCTGAATTGAGATACAAAATGTTAAGCTTATTCACTCAATTTAAAATGGTATATTGCACAATAATTGTGATGTCATTCTTGTACTACTCAAATTACTTTCTTTTTTTTTCTTTTTTTTTTTTTTTTTTTTTTTTTGCAAAAGTCATTCACCTTGTTCCAAAGTAAAATCACTGTCTCATTGTTATGGGGTAACCTGACTATACAAGCCCTCTCCAAACAACGTGCTATGCAAGAAAAGGGAAATGTTTTCAAGGTTATATAAACATTTAAACTTCAAAAGAAAACAAAAACAGATATTATGATTTTACAAGAAGGACATCACAGATTATTGCACAATTCCCTATTTCCAGTTAAGTGAATATCTTTCAACATTTTATATTTCAGCAACAGAATTTATGAAGATGAGAGCTGGATGAACAGTGTTCATTTTCCAACGTCTGAAATATGTATTCTTGTATTTCTAGACTTTAGGTCCACTTTAAGTTCAGACTCACCAAACTCTGATCTACTCTCAACTGCAGCCAGAGCAACACAGAGTTCCTCCTCACAGGTGAGGGTGTGTTCATGGCCTGGTTGTATGGATATACCTTGAAAGGAAAAATGTTCACCAAAGAGAGATTTATATTCACCTGACCAAAAGAAAATAGTATGTATAAAGTTTAATCTTTTTCCCTGTGGCTGAGGAAGACATGGCAGCAGTCATACCCCTGTATAGCTTGAAGTGTTGAACAGAGTGCCAGCTGCTAGGTAGAGCTGCTAGCAGTGACAGGCAGTAAATTATTTTATAGGCAGCTTCACAGTAAGTGAGCTCTCAATTGCACTTGCTGAGCACCAGGAAACCGTGTAATATTGAAATTATTGATAAAGTGCTACCTTCTCTTATGACTGCCTGCCTTATCGTTTGAATGCTGAACGAGTGATAAGAGAAATTTTGAACTCAGCTGATTACTCAAAATAAATCTGGGGCAACTGCATCTTATGAACAGCAATTCTCAGAAATCTTGTCAACACAAGATTCTCTACAAATGCCAACCAAAAAATAGGAATATAGCAAAGGAGAAATTGTGCACTAACAATCTTGGGAAACTACTGACATAAAGGCAGTCAGTGAATACTTACCCCAAATCATGGTTGATGGGACAGACCTGTACAGACACTTGATTTGTCCGGCTTAGTACAATTCCCATTCAACACACATCTGCAAAACAATTACATTGGAAAGTTGTGAACATGTTGCAAACAAAAGCACAATTGAATAATGTTGCCATTATTTAGCCATTGCTGTAATTGCCATTATTACGAGTGTACTGTAGGGCTCATGGTAGGCTGATACTGATACAGATACAGTAGCTTATTGGCACAACTGTAGAAAACATACTTAAAACCTGATTTATAGCACTGCCTTCCACAATGGTCAAAGTACTTGCTTTTTTGAAAAATTGTGAGGAGGTACATACTGTAAAATACAGTAGACAGGAAATGGGAAAACATGCATTGCTGTTACTACAGTACTTTACACCACTATACTGTACATTTGACAGCATCACGAGTTACTGTATGGTATGGACTTACTTGCTGCCAATATAGAGCCTACAGTAAAGCACCCTGAGTACTGTATGCAGTAGTATTGAGTAACTGTTTACAGGTTGCACTCATTGTGCATACATTTTGTTCATTGTGCATATTTTATTCACCCTGTCAATTGTACTGACAAAACTGCATCAATGTGGGATTACAGTTACTGTAACCCTTCCTATGCCAGATACATATGTTCACAACACAACATGCACTAGGACATTGATTCTGACAAATGGATCTTTCAAACTACCCAAATTTCATTATTTTTCATTCTTTGGTGACCCAACCGCCATCTGAGATGAAGTTCAAGTTTTGACAATTTGTTTGCATCCCTTTTGGAAACTTGTAATCAGATATGTAGTCCTCACAGAGATATTCTAATTTGTTGGTCACTAAACGAACATAATTTCAGGAGTTGAAATGTTCGAATCACTATGTTGAAGACGCTTAGCTGTGTATAAATCATGTTATTTTCGCTATTGTGTCCTACCTGTATGAGTGTCACACGTATTCAAAACACAGAATATTGACCAAAACCGTTGCAACCCACTACAATGCTCTATGACCCCCACATGGGTTTGGGACCCATCAGTTTTCACCTCGTGACCCATGTTCTGGTCATGACTCACCATTTGGGAATCACTGCACTAGGAGGTGAACACATATCACACTGTTACAAACTTCAGCATGAATGTGCTGTGCAAACAGCAGACTGTTGACTGTAGAGTACTATTCCCTCTTGACTTTATTTATTCCACTTACAGTTTTCATTTTTTTTTTATTTTTGACAGTAAAACATAACATTAGCCTACAGCAGCACCACAATTCAGTTCAGGACCATAAACTGCAGTAACCAAAACAGAAGCACAGATGAAAAGTTTTTAACTTTATCAAAGGAAGGTCATGCCATCTGGAAAAAATAGTTATAACTACTGTATACAGAAATGTTCATACATAGAGAATTACTATCATGATTATAGTCACACTTGGACAGCATTTTCTATTTGGGGAGAATGTGCTGTCAAATTTTAGTACTTTTCAGTAATGAAACTTTTTTGTGTATTACATTGCACAAGCCTATGAGCTTCATTATAATTTTTTTTATCTCACTAGCTGCTCTAGATGATAACTGGAGATCAAAAAAGTTAATAAACATATTACCTCCACTTTTGTTTATGCAGTACACCTGCAGTTACGAACAGTATTGCACTGTACTGTACATGAGCTGATTCCGTCTGAGACTGGGCTGTAATTAAGTTGGCGTAGCATGGTCTACCACTGTAAGACATTTTTGCGCAACTTTGTGGCATACAGCATACAAACTTTTCAGCAGGGTGTGAAACATGTCGTATTCTAAAGTTGCTCCTACCAAATAACTGTCAGTAAAAATTATATTTTACAATATTTTGGTTGGAATTCAGGACAACCAAGATGACAGGCAAAGCAAAATTGCCTCTAGGCCTAATGCTATAATAACAAAGTAGCATACAACAGATAATAGTTTGGTTTAGTTTTGACAGTAAGTACCCACCAGAGTTGTTGACTCAAGTCAATGACTTGGGACTGAGTCACAATTTTTTGACTTGTGACTTGACAAAAATTGACTTGTCAACAACTCGATCTGATACTACACGTAGCCCTGGAACTCAGCTATGTGTTCCATAACATGGCCTATGCACAGCATAGAACATGTTGTATGTGCCCTCGAACTGGGCTGTGTGTTCTGTTACATGCCTACGCACAGCTTAGGCCATATAACAAATTAAACAAACAGCCCAGTTTGCAGGCTTCTGTACTCTGGTAGGCTAACAACTTCATTATAGGGGATGTACTGCAGGAGTAAATGCCAAGGCCAGGGGTCTCACTTCCTGAGATCATGTGCCAAAAAGTTCCAAAACTTTCAATGGTGAAACAAACGCTATGATAACCTGCAACTTCTGAATCAGGTCTATTTGAAACAAATACGTTACACCTAGCCTAGACCTATATAAATTGAAACTTACAGTTACACACCAGCAACCTTGGCATTTTTTTACTTAGGCTAGCCTACTTTATACCTTAAAATTTAAAACCAATGAACAGTGACATGTTGGGACTTTGTATTTTACTGGGTACAACTATGGAATACCCCGCCAATAATAACCCTCACCTCGCCTCCGGAGGCGCAGTCACAGTGAAGCCAGAAACAAATAATAAACCTCACCGTCACAGTGAAGCCAGAAACAAAATAACCCGTATTCAATTTACAAACGGTCACCTCGCCTCCGGAGGCGCAGTCACAGTGAAGACAGAAACAAAATAACTCGTATTCAATTTACAAACGGTCACTAACTTTAGCACTACGACTAGACTGCGCATCAACTTTTGAGTGGAGGCGCAGTCACAGTGAGTACTGACGTCCACCAAGCCTCCATTCTGGTCTGGAGGCGCAGTCGCA
>WURT03573099.1:2671-20821 GCA_009936505.3 Holothuria glaberrima
ATCAGGTATAAAGAAGCGACAAATCGTATTATTTAGCTAAATAAGGCCAAGCCCAGTATAATAATCGGCGACGAGCAACACCCCGAAATTTTGGGATTACGTTGAAAAATCTGACCCCGGAGAGCAAACTCATGTTAACTATCGACGTGAGGATACGAACAGCAAATATTGTTTCCCTATGAGGTTGCAACTTGCTGTGGGACACTACACATTTTGTAAAGAAGTAGACAACTGTGCATCTGATTTTTTCTTCTTTTTAAGTATTACTGTGGGTGGATTTTAACGCAAATGTTTAGGGAGTTCATTTCATTATTGTCACTCACAGTCACTGTGCATCTTGATAGCACCCTTGTAACTCACTTTTCTGAAGAGTTAGTTGCATTACCAAAAAGGTGGTGAGTTCTGCCATCAATTCGCCCGACATGTTGTATGTTGACATACAAATATAGATTCTCTCTGCTTATTGTTTAAGATACTTTGCGTGGAACTGTGAAATTTAAAAGCTGTTCCACAGATAGCCTTATTATACAAGATATTTAACTTACTGTTTACGTTATTGAGAATTTATAACCACTACTTCCAATCGAGCATCTCTATGCACCTTTTTGCAAAGGTAACGTTCAGTTCTGGTACATAAAGGTGCTAAGTCACTTGAAAGAAGAGTTCAGTGAATAGAAAGAGGCTCTGCTTTATTAGGCAAAATAAGGTTTCGTTCCACCCAAACCCGTTGTGGGTCCTCCGGCTAAGCACAATACCATCAGAATGCTACTAATCCCATCAAACCATTTAAAAATACATCCTCTCATAAAAGGTACATTCTGTGTAACAGGCTACAAATACAAGACTGTTTACTGTTTTTTTCTTGTTGCCTTGCAGATTTTCCCACTGTCTTCTGCCGAGATCTTTCCGTCCTAGGTATTTAGCAAACGTTCGTCTGACAAAAATACAAGGTAGTGGAAAGGCATTTTCGTTTCCGCTTATTCAAAGCTAAATATTTTTTTTTTCAATTCAATTAATCTGGGCTACACATATTTAATGTATGTGTAGAATACCCCGGTATAAATTCCAGTTGAACCAGCTGGATGTGTTCAACTAGGTCGCACTTTTCAACTAGGTTTAATATGTGTTTAAAAGTGTCTTCAACTGGTTTTTGGTCTACTTGGTTTGGTAAAGTAGGTTTTATTCTCCAAATAGGATTAACCACGTTCTTCAACTTGGTGTTCAGTCACCTGGCTTTCGGTAACTGGGTTTTCCAACTGGCCATTTTTCAGCTGGGCTCAACCACGTTTCTCAAATAAGGATACATTTTACTAAGTCAAACTGGAGTTTTACCAACTAGGCCCAACCGTGTTTCTTTTACTATAGCCAGGTTACCCTGGGTATGTTCTGCGGGATTTCCCGTCAACCCGTTTGAGATTTCGCTGCCTGATCTACTGGGCCTTTCAGTCAGCTGGCTTCTGAATCACTGTACCCATGAACAATACTTAGACAAAACTTACATGGTATAAGTTTATTCTTCCTCTGTATCACTCTAAAGCACGACTAATATTAAGCGGTCAGTCCTTACCATAAGATTAAAAGAAGCAAATTGGCATTTTTAACTGTGTCTTACTCGCTACAAACTAAACACCTGAACAGAGGCATTGGATTCACAGTACAGAACTAAACCTCCTCAAAGACAAAAAATGTCCCATTAAGTTCATATCCTCTGCAATTCACAAACCAAAACGAATACTTCTAACCAAAAACATGCATTGAAAAGTGACACAGTTTATTTGTCCAAGGAAAGTGTTTACTGAATTCACATTGATATTAGCCAAAAGTTGCATTGCACTTTTAAATCCAATAAATCTGCTTTCCTAGGCTCCTGAATTTAAATGTTACATAAGCTGGATACAGTTTGCAGCTCACAAGATTGTTGAAAGTGTGGGAATTGTATGGGATCCATGTCCATCGGTTCCTCCTCCTTCTTTAGTGTGTTGTTGTACACCATGTTGTTTAATGGAAACAAAGCTAAAGCCTCTTGCTTTCCAGGTTTTGAAGTACCCTTAATGGCTTCTCACCTCTTACTCTGAGAAGGCTGAGTGTTTGATAAGTCCTGTGCATAAACAGTATGTGGATGGCTTGCTTGTTGTGAAACACTCCACAGCACAGAACACACCGTTTGTGGTCTCCTCCGTAGACACGTGCTACAATGCAGTATTGTGATAGATGACTTACAATAGGCACAAACTGTACTGTATCCATCATTCATCTCTAAGTGTGAACTGTCAGAGAAAATTGTCTTTTATTCTTATGAAGAGCTAAACAAGTATCCAGTATATAAAGTACATGTAAATAAGACAGGTAAATTATGTTGTGCTGCTAGTTTTATTTCCAAAACACGTGAGAACCTGCTGCTTTTACATGCTACTTTAGACCCATGGATAAGCATACAGGTATAACATATCTTGACTTTTGCACTTTTTAAAGTACTACATGTCGGTATTCCATTGAATAACAGCTCAGCACATCGATACTGTTAATTTTAAAGATATTGGTAATTTTAGATTGGTCCTTTAGAATTAAAAATCCCTGGTAAGTTAAGGGTTCTGCAGTCTAAAGGGTGTTTTTTTTTTATGAAAGATGTATCAGCACAGTAAAATTTTCAGGTGATGACACCATGTTGGCTGAAAATCTGTCACACAGTTTCAACAAGCCATGTTTGTTGTATTTCCGTTCAGATTACGTGGATTAGAGATTACTCTTGGCCTTGATTGGCAGAGAATGTTTTATGTTTTTGCAACACTTTCATTTTAGTGGTACTGTTAATTTATTTCACTAGTACCAGGGCCGTATCTTGCGGGGACAGGGTGCTTCTTATGATTTCTTTATCGTGAAGGATATTTGGCCTACTTTGAACAAAAATACTGAAATGCTGGAAATTCTACTTTCCAAGTAATCATTTCGAGTCCTCCCAAACCTGGACAATCGCATAGAAGGGTTCCCTTTTCCCCAAATGTTCCGGGGAGGTCCTCGGACCCCCACCGGAGACGCGTGATCATGCAGGTTTTTCCGAGTCCTCCTAACGAATGACGCATCTTCCCACTACGAGATACACAGCTTTAAATACACCAGCATACGCTTGCAAAAGATAAAATATCTTTCATTATAAGCTTAACTTAAATACTAGTGAAGAAACCTTTAATTTAAAAGGGCAAAAGCAGTCGACTCAAACTTATTGAAATAACAGCTAAATTTCTAAAATGTCCTCTTTAATTCAAGTATCTTTCATGAGGTGTTAGAACATAAATATTTCATATTCAAAGTAAACCAAGAAGTTACGTGTCCTTACACAGCTCAATTAGTAATATATTGTGAACATGATCCCCACAAGCCATTAAGGACACACACACACATATATATATATATACACTGATTAATTCATCCAAATTGGGGTTACTGAAATTTTCCTTTAAATAATATAAAACTTTTCTGTCTTTTTGAAATCTAAATTTATTTCTAAAGCATGGAATACAAAAGTAAAGAATGTTTGGAAGCAACTTTTAGGCCTAAAATTTGTCATTTCCTTCCATCTGGGGGACATTTAAACTGAATATTTTCTCACAGGTCTACGATGTTGGTTCGCTCAGTTGCTAATTAAGATCGCTATAGGGAGAAGCCCGCACCGAGTACCAGAGTTGTAGTTTGAGGAAAGCCCACGAAAACATGAGGATATATAAACGTATAATCAATCGAACCATTCCAAACGTTTACCCAACCATAGCATCATTTTGCATCCAAGCTGCATCAGAAAGCCGAAAACTACTCAAAGAGAAGAGAGTGCCATTCCCTTCTCATATGCAGCATCTCTAGACTCTAGACTCATGCAAAACAGAAATAGTAAGAATTTCACCAAAAAAAATGCAAACAAATACTCAGTTGAAGGCTTTGCAAACAATAGTACCATTTTCCACCCAAACCAGGTCTTACATGAATCCCACCAACATCCTTCCTCAGCAACAACCCCCAGGTTGGCACTCATGCACAGGAAAAAAAAGAAGGGTCCTCCCGGATGTCAACTTTTCGTAGGCACACCCCTTAATATTCCGCTTAGCTAGCGTCATGGACTGAACTCCTAGGGATTTCGCCCAGACCACGGCCCTGAGTACAAATAGTGGCAAAACATAATAATGTGATCCTCTAAAAATACCAGGATATCATCACTGGAATACAACTGGGCAGACTTAGAAAATTTCATTAACCTACGCACTGTTAATTTTTCAGTTGAAATGAATAAAAAAACAGAATTGTGGCAAGACTTTGACTATGCACCTGCTTAAAGATCACAATTTCTCCTTCTTAAATAATTTTACAGTTCTATCAAACCTGTTGAGAGACAATAGAGAGTTGTCAACAGTTTATTGGCAAATTTATTGTTACTTCAGTGGTCATCATTGCGTTATTCATCTCATGACTGGAAACTGCATGAAGGTATGCCCGCCTTTCAATCAAAAAGGGGAGGGGCATTGAGCAAAATTTTACTGATCTCAAGAAATTGGTAATTGCACGAACCAGTGTACATACTTAATCCTAGGCTAGTTATTTTTATTCATTTTTATTTTCGCCGCTATGTTTCCACAATCCTAAAATTGACTGTGCCGAAATGGTGGATATCAATGGAAGCATTTTAGAAAAGTGTGAGGGCTGGTTTGGGGGATAGTCTTTAGTCTGCTATCCTCCTAGAGATTAAATTCACATTATTTTTGGCAGGAATGACTAACTGGAATGAAATAAACAATCAGTCGTAAACCCAAAGCGATAAGTTAAGACTATTAGTATGCGCATGTGAGCTTTAGACACACGAAGTTTGTCAACTGGTTTGAAAACCTAGTTATTAATATTGAACTCCCAGTTGAATCCAGTTCATAACACAAACCATTCGAATTGAACACAGTTGAATGTCATGATCCTTTATACGCACCCGGTTTAAGACTACTTTGACCGAGTTGGATCCCAGTTAAACACAGTTAGACCCGAGCTCAACACAGTTGAATCCTAGTTGAGCAAAGTTGGATTTGACACTGGGTTCAGCTGGAATTTTTTTACCCAGTAGAATTTACTTTTTGATTTTCACGATGAAGCTTAGATAAACGTGTATCATGGAAAATAATTTTGAACAAATATTGACCAATCAGCCTTTGAAAAAGGACAGAGACGTTAAAGAGGTTATTATAGTAAGTTACAATATGACGTAACCCTGACTTCGAAATACAGGTGAAACGGCAGAGATGAACAGCAAGACCTGATCCCAGGAAACAAGTATCCCCGAATAAGTGTTTAGTCGTTTGGAAGTAAACACTACTAATGACACACCCCTTTTGACAAGGGGCCAGTACCGACACCGCTACTGGCCGGAGCAATTAATTTTGGCCTCAGCTGGAGATAGCTATAAAGGCACGATGCCCCATGTACAGACAAGCTATGCTCTGGGCGTACGTCAACCTGCGCCGACTGGTTGGCTCGCTAGTAACAGGGAAACGACGTAAGGCCAGTCTACTGTTAAATTAGTTATAGCATATGCAGGATTAACAAAATATAGTTAATTTTGACGTTTCTCAATAGATGTTTCTGCATTAAAACATAACAACACTCCTTGTCCACCATACCTGCCTACCTCAATACGTTCCTAAAGCTATGTGCTCAGTTTAATGCAGGGAGCTACTTGGAACATGCGTAGGAAATGGGTACAATTTTCCAGCTGATAATTTTATGAACATCTGCTTATCAGTATTCATCATCACACTTACCAGGGTTACTTTTGATGTATGAAAAAATATTCAAACTGAAAAATAACTGCAAAAAGCAATTCATTGCATCTAGACCTACCTCTACTCCATTTTACAACGGGGAACCGAAGTGATCAGTACAAGAAACCTGATGAATACATCCATCTTCATACATGCTCGAAGTTAAGTTTCTTGGGCCATCGAATACTGTGTCCTGAGCGGATTACTCTGGGCTTGGAATTGTCAACTAATATCAAGGCCGTAGCCTGAGCAATATCCCCGGGGGCTGTCTATGACACTATCTTTGCCTACAGATAGTTGATGCAGGGGCAGACGCTTCGGTTTTTACCTCTGCATGCTTGCAATCCTGGGGGAGTTTGCTGAGGAGAGTACATGTAAGGTCTGGCTTACATGCAAACTTGTGCTATTGCTGGCATAGCTTTGAACTAATTATGTCTTTACAAATTGTCATTGTTTAATAAATTTCTTCCTATTGATGAGAGTGTGAGTCAACATGTTTCTTGTCACTGAATAGATCATCAAAATTAACTTAAACCATGTCAAAATCATGCAAAACTTTTTCAAAAAATCTTTGAAAACTCTGACGAAGTTTGTTAACTCAAACGCCATTCGAGTTAATTCAAAGAGGCCAGGAGATTTGTAAAAGCTGTTTTAGGAGTATCAGCAGGTTCGTCAGAAATCTGGTGGTTGCATATAAAAAACGACCATGTAAAAACAGGCACTGTATGAGGATGCAGTTATGGTATTAATTCCCCGTAATCACCAAAGGGTCTCCAATCTTCAGACCTCTTCTCGGGGACCTCTGATAAGGGTGATTACCAACTACTTTTAGAGGGCCTTTTAACCCCTAGTTGTAGTGAATGGCCAAATTCAGCTTCTGTTCTTTTTAACTTGTCTGGTGCAATGCGCGTAGGTCGAGCACATACAGAATGTCCTTTACTATAAATACGATGGGCTTTAAACATGTTTCGGGACAATAAGACCTAGTAATGATTGCATATTAACTCGATAAGGTACAGAATATGTCTTGTAATCTCGAATGGCTCATACAAGATTTGGTGTAGTAACAAGTTTTTAATTCCTTTGACGGTTGAGGAAGTCAACGAGTCAACAAGCCGATGATTTCTGTCATCGACTATAAGTCGGAGCAAAATGCTTGAGAATGTCAGTAAATATAACTTGATTAGGTACTACTGCTATATTAAAACTCAAATCACGACAGTTGTAATACATTTTCTAAGGTGACTGATATTTCACCATAGGTAGCAATCGATGTGTTATTCAGAGCCTATGAGGAGAAAGTAAAACTCTGAGGTTTCTCCGCGAAAAAGGAGTAAAACACTGGTGTTTTTTAAAAAAAAATCGATTACCACTTAACTTTTCGGTAATAGGAAATAGACGATTTTCATTCGTACCGGACAAACCCGTCGTCCAGCTGTCCGGCTGTCTTCCTTGTCCCCTGTGCCAACATAGTTCTGGTACACAGGCGTCATAGGATAACCAGGACTTATTCTTCTTGATGTGCAGCGATTATACTTACGTTCTTTGAAACGGGGCATGCCTCTACGTTTTCATTGCCTAAATTAGTTGCTCTAGTTGGTTTACTATTTCAGACAACTTTTCATCTAAGGAGGATATTCTGTGTTCTAGGTCCCCACTTGCACTTATGGTTGCAGGAGAAGTTACATGGGATGTTCCTGCAACCCCAGATGCCTCTAGGATCCTATCAGCAATTAACTTATTCCTCTAGATTAATGCGGTCAGCTGTGGAGGCGAAAGTAACCGACATGTTTTGTGGCATACGTTGCAAAAAATAATTGGCGTAAAATTCTCTCCTCTAACGAACTATAGCTTTATAATTGTCTCGTCCGTTTAAGGAGTTAAAATGGTTCTTATTGCCTGATTCTTCAGAATTAACAACTCATGAAGGCGTTTTTTTCTTAAAAATGGTGCTCTAGTAATCAGCCTTACTGTGATAACAGCAGGGGGAGGGGGAGGTCTTAATAAATCTTTTATCTCTTGCGTAAATTCTGGGGACAGAGATGCTACAACGTAAGCAAACATTGGAATTTGGGAAGTTATTCCTCTTGCCTCAAGTTGGGATTGGGAATCTTATTATCCGAATTATCACACTCATACTCCTTAGACATGGTGTAGAGTGAATAAATTGGAAACAAGGAATCGATACAGAGGCTGCCCAAACAGTTAGGTGATAGCACTAAAATTTTTGAGGATTACCCTCCACTCTGTTCACAACATGAAAGTCGATCTTAAAGGTTTCATAAACTGTTTAAACCAGCGTTGCTTTAATTTAGATGTGCCATGTAAGCCATGATAAAATGATTCTCTTTATTGACTTTAGTATCAACTCTCTTCTCTTTTTACAGGTTTTCCATTTGTGTTTTGCTAAGGCAACGTTCTTAACTTATTGTCACACTGGGCTTTTAAGTTGAGGTTTTTGGTTGTGCCAAACAATTTACTTTTAGCGCCTTCTCGACCTTTAGCATATAAGTTTATCCATTCATCACGTCCTCACCCTTAACTACACAAAACGAGGTCGTTAGTCCTGCTTTTGATAGTTACTATTTGTGAAGTATTTGCACAACCACCCTCACAAGAAAAGTGTGGCATGCCACATATGAACACACATAATCACATGTGGCAGAGTATATGAAAATACAAATGTGGTTAAGCGTGGTGACACATGTGGTATTGAAACCAATCTGACACACAGGACCACGCTTTTCCCTGCATGATTGTCACACCTTGAAATCTGAGTCAAAGCGGGGAAAGCTGTGTCAAGTTGACACATGTGGTAAACTAGGCCAAAGTGTGACAAACAAGGCCATTGAACGAAATCGAACTATTGCATTCACTTTACTCAGCACCACACTTCTCCACATATTTTCACACTCTGCCTGCTTTACCCCAGTTTGCCTCCTGTTACCTGTGTCAAAGAGTGTTTTTTAATTTTTCACATATTGCCTCATGTCCAAACTTTGGAAATGCAGGGCAATGCATGACACTTTGGAAATGCGTGCAAATTGTTTGTTAATGACACACATTGTCACGCAAAAATTCACTGAAACTTTTCGCCTCTCCACACCCAACCATAGTTTTGCACAGTTTGTCACAGTATTTCACGCGTGATATTGGAACAATTTGCCACACAATTTTTATAAGGGCAATGTTTTTTCTAAAACGTCACTCAATGCCGAATCTTTACCTTTGAACAAAGTGTAGAGGGCCTTTTGCATTGAACCTCCTTTTCGGAAATTCATATCAATATGTATTAATTTTTAACGTATTTTGCTTTTCACAATATGACCTCTATACTGACATCAACAGACAATGGAGTACATTCGATATAAGAACATGAAACCATTTTTACATAAAATATGGCTACATCAAATTCAGAAAAATCAGTGAAGAATTGGCACAGTGACTTCAGCAAATCAAGCACATTACCAACTGGCAAGAATCGGTAGCCATTCACGCTCAGTTCAGTTGCGAGGTTCACAAAAACTCTTCGGAATACTTTGCTGCGTATCCTATTTTAATCGATACAGTGCTTATGTAAATTTGCTGGAATGATTGAAAGAAATAATGCAGTCTCTGACGTTTTATCTTCCGGACACATTTCCTTGTATCTGCTTTTTAAAGGAATAAGTTCCTGATGGTTTAGTGATTGATTGTTCGGTTTGATGGATTAATTGATTGATTGAACGATTGGTTAGTCATTAAATTTCTACTGATTTTCAATGTCTCCCGGTCACTAGAAGTTAATGAAGAGGATTAAGTAAAGAAAAGTACAAATTCTATTTTCGTAGGTCAATAATATCAATCGAGTACGTACAGTCGTTAGTTTTACTTCACTAATTATTCCCAATAGAATAACCATATTTTCTTCAAATTGACTTTCTCATTAAAATTACGTTTTTCTCCAGTTGAGTGGAATCCTTCAGTCGGTAGTTCATATTTTCTAAACCTCGACACTGGAAATTGGGAAGTGAGTATTTTTGTTTCCTGAAATCTCATCCAATCTTTTGGAAATGTCCAGACAGCACCGAAGCGCAATATGGTTCTTCCAAAAAAAAAAAAAACTTCTTATCGTAATTTCTTGAAGATTTTGTAAGAATGCAAGCAGTGTTTTATTCACTTTTCAAAAACCAAAGCATAAATTGGCATCCTTGTGACAAGAAACTTGACTTGCATAACAAGTATACAATTATCATCATTTCACCTGAATCAGTACCTGAAAGTATGTTCACCTGATATTTCTTATGACAGGGACGTCAATGCATGGTTCATGAAACATTTCGTTAACTGGGTGACATGCTCCGTTAGAAAATAATGTTAAGGCTTCTTCAAAGGTACTCTTGATCTTGAATCGATGGGTGAGGAAGTAGTCTAAAACGTGTCTTTTTAAATTATTTCATTTTATCAAGTTTCTTTGTTCAACAAATCATTTTTAACTCATCCTAAAACCCTTAGTATCACACTTGGATGCATAGTCAGAAGTAAGCCCTTTGTCCCGTTGAATTAAATAACCACTTGGCAATGGTTGAGCATGAGTTAAACTTCTTCTTCCATTCCTTGTAAGTAAACCACTATTAAGAGGCTTCCTTTGATGATGTAAACGATTGTTTCGACAATTAACTTCTCAAGAGTAATTTGTATTAAAAAAAAAATCAATTCTTAGGAACATCACCTCAGCTTTATGTAAGTGAGACTTTTTTTGGCTTTTCAGGACAAAGGTAAAAAGATGACAAATGCTGAGTATAAGACACAGGTATGAAATTGTTCAAGCAAACATTGCAAGTAAATCGACGTATCTTTAATGTAATGTAACGTTGAGGGGCTCATAGACCAGTGAATTTATTGAAACTTGTGTATACATTTACTTATTCGTACCCATTAATCTTCCTTAAATTATCAGTGATAGCTTAGGAACTCTTTGTTCGTCTATGGGTCCGCATTTGAAGTAGTGTATGTTCATTGCTTACAGGCTTACTTTAAACTTGGTCCGTTGAAATCAAGATGAAGTAGCACGCTAGTTCTAAAATATTTTTCTTGATACAGGAACGCGTCGTCAACCTTTCATCTTTTCGGTGATACTTTTTACATCAGGTGAGTTGATATTATGTTGTAGATGGCATACTTCCTTAAACTATACGTAATATTTACTTTCCGATTAAATGCACTTATAAAAAAAATCAGAGCTATCTATTGACTGCTCAATTTATATTGACGATAATTTACTTCATTTGGTAACGAAAGTGTGTTAATTTGTTACAGGGTGGTTTACAGTCGATCATTGCGGGAGCGCAGAGATCGTCACCAGTCAGGAATAAGCGAATATTCAACTTTCATGGTAAAACATCACCACTAAGATGAGACAGATGTTGCAAGAGTGTTCCCAAGCAGATATCTTACCCGCAAAGAACGATGAAAAACTGGAAACAAAATCTAAAGTTAAATGTTTTGCAAATAATATGTCAAGGGAGTTTTCAATAATAGCAATTTAGAAAAGATGACATTTTCTAATATTTTCCTCCCCTACGTTTCATTCAGTCTCGTGCATTTTTACGTTTCTTCAACTTTTTGTCTCGAGATTCCAAGAGGAACTCATGACTTTTGTGAGTTATTGGTTTGACATGCTAGCTTGTCACTGATGTATCATGAACAAATAATATCTTACCTATTTCTTCTATGCAGGAGATAGCTTATCATTTCAATGTAGATATGAATAGCAGATTTTTTTGTTTTAACCACTGAATGTTATCAAAGTATTTATACTTCGAAACAGTATCGGTTGAAGATATTTTTTATCAAGAAGCAATGAGATGCATACTGATCTTATTGTCGTGCTTCAAAGACAACACGATATAAAATTCTAAATATGTTAAAACACTCTTGTTTTGAGCCATACAAATAAGTCTTTATGTATACTTTAGACGCGCAACTGTTATATACCAAAGACTTACGGAGCATACACCAAAATGATCCCCAAACAATACCGATATGGATAACTTATAACACTTATTCCGATATATGGCGGTTTCGTTAAGGCGAAAAAAAAAAAACAATAAAATACAACAGACAATATTTCCCCTTTGGAAAAATTAGACATACATAACGGTTTTTCAATGACCCACTATACGTACGTGTTAACAGATACTTGTGATTTGGTCAACATTGCACTAATTGCATATAGGTTGTGTGGTGAAACGGACGCTACCATCCGTTTACGTATTCCTATATAAACAGCGTGTGATTTCGCAAAGTCGACCTGATTTCTTCCCCTTTTATGCATTTCCCCTTTTAGGTGGGGTTTTCAAACGATATTTCCCCTTAATATTAAATTAGCAATTTATATTTATATATATATATATAGATTCGTTGAAATTGAATGGAACAACAGAAGCTGTAAATCTTACACTAATTTTCATTCCAGTCATAGAATTTGAGCAGTCTTATACAATGTTAGAGCAATTTACAGAGTTCATTTTGTAATCTGTTTGGCTGGCGAGCCTCCAAGATGATTGTAATTCCACATAGTATGGAAAGCATTCGTGACATGCTCCGGTGAAATCTTTCAATATGAAAACTCATCAGTGGTATGTAGCAATTCTTGACTTCTAACTCTAGACAGATTTTCCAGGATGCAGATTAAAAGCGGATCCTGAAAAAAAATGACTCCTTCGACGCTCTTAAATCGATGATCATACACACGCATTCTTTTATTTGAATGAGTAATGCAATTAATTCAAGCGAGAACTTTCAATCCAGTAATCTTTTCTTCCTGTTAGTGTAATGTAAACGAAATATAGTGCGTAATAAAATAGATAAAGCATGGTAAAATGCATATTGAACTTTCTATGGGGGATCTTCCGGGGGCGTTGCCCCCCATCTTGCCAATGGTTTAGAAACGCCTAATGGACGAGTCTTGTAATGGTCATGTTAACTCTCATAGAACGCTGAAATACAGTTATATCATAGAAAAACTCTTTAAAACAAGTTTATTAATTGAATCACATTTTAAAGGTCTTTTCCATTTTCCCACTGGGCTGATAGAGTAATTTCAATTGAATTGTTATATGTGAAGTCCGATTGTACTTTTCAGTCATAATTTATTAAACTGATAGCAATTCGGCCTATTAATCTGCCCTTTATTTCTCTCACCTTTCCCAAAAATCATGAAATAGAACTCGATTGCAGGTTGTACTCTCCTGGTATTAAGCGTGACACTTCAAAAAGTAGCCCGTTCAGGGAGTGCATTGGATGGTAAAGCTGCGTCTTTCTCCAGTGTCAAAATGGCATGAGTTTACTTCGCTTAGTGAAACCAAGCGACATAAGTTCAGTATGTGGCAGAACGATGTCGTTTTGCTTGAAAATGAAACAAATTTTCGTAAACTTACCTAGGGATATTTCAGGGCAATACGGACTGCATGTTGGACGTTCGGAATGTTCTGGTCAAAAAAAAAAAAAAAATTAACAATAAAAAAAATAAAATAGACATCAAAACTCATGGTAACCGGTGAGTGGCTGTAACCAAGACTAAAACTTAAATTTTATTTCTGTTGTCACCATAACCAGACATATGTAAACGATAGCAAACATTATTTTAAGCACACACAAATTAACTAATACCAACTTTCTCCAAGGGATTTTTTTTATTTTTTAATCATGGCAGTTATTTAAGCCTTCATGAATGTATGGTGTTCGTTGCAGGCCTTTCGACGACAAGTGAGTATATTGTAACGTTTGGAGGAGAGGGCTGAGATTGGGTAGCGTGAGACCGCCATGTTGGGATCCTTGGCCGATGATGTTGTATTTTGACTGGCCACTTACGACTTCCGAGGGAACAACAAAAAAGACGAGTAAAACATCTGTAAGGCTTTAATTGGTGTATCCACAATGATTATAAAACGACTTTCAATAAAATAAAATATGACAAGTAGTAAAATAAGCTGGAATTGTAAAGTACACAGTAGTTGGCAAGAAATAACAGCAGTAGTTGGCAAGCTTAACTTTAGACGCGCCTTAAAACACTCGTTGTATAGTTTCAGGGCGTCGATCTGCTTACAACTATAAGTGCAAGCTATTTTTGTCCTTCTGTTAGCTGCTAACTGATAGCTGTTCTGGTGTGTACCGAGAGTGTGAGAGTTAGACTGTAAGATTATCTAGCTTGTGCACGTGTACCTCTTTTAAATGATCCCTTTAAAAACAAGCTTTAAAATAATCGCCACCTTAAACATAAAAATAGATTAAGCTAACAATAACAGGAAAAATGTACTAAAATAATCCACACCTGGAAAACCTTTTAATGTTAAAATCAGGAATGTCAAAATACATGTAACTCTTTGTAAAGCGAATATCTCATTGGGTAACATTCCATAAAGTTATATCACATATGTAAAACAGCAGATACAAATAACTGACACTCACAAAGGGAGGATTATCTTAAGGATAACGTCTCCTAGTGGACGAAGATCCACAGAGGCACAACTGTTACATAATAAAACAATCGAAGTAATAGGTAACGCTTCATTACAGGGATCTGAGAGCTCCACATAATCCTAAGTGCTCCTCATTGCTCCGCATAATGCCTTGGAGCTCCTCACTGCTACGCAACTGAGATCCACAGCTAACAGGTATAACGCGCCAGCGTTACAATATGAATTTTACATAAAATTTTAACAGGTTTCAATAATTATTCTCAGAAAAGCATATATATTGAAATAAGATAACAGTGTCCCTGATTTTGCCTCGAATGTTTCAAGTGGTCGTATTCGCTTTACTACTTATATCTCTTTACGTTTACTCCTACGACCACAACATACCAGTTGTATATTTGTAGTGGAAATCAAGAGAATGAACAATCATGCAAAATGCCCACTAACTGTTAAATTTAATGTTACCTCCTCTATGACCAAGTTGGATTTAAATCTTTTTGGAACATTCTTCCTGTATTCTGTATTAAATGGGCTGAACGAATCAAAACATGTTCTTCTTTTGTTGATATATGGGTATTATCAGGGAGTTGATAGGAAAGACACACAGCGACCAGATCCTTCAGACTATAAGTACTTGAATCCCATTCAGTATCAAGCTTTGTTTGACAGGTCTCTGCTCACACTATTAAGCACTGCTTATGTTCCCTTCCATACAGATAATCTTCCTCTTTCACACCCAAGTAATCCTGAAACGGCTGATTTTACTAGGACATGCTTCGATTTGAAGTTTGTTGCAACTTTGATGCATCTTCGGTTTTAAGCATGTTGAGGCCTAAATCATTTTTCACAATTTTGGCACACTTCCTCATTTCCTAGAAACATATTCGAAAATAAGTTGTCTGGAAAGTCTTTCGTAAAGTTAAATAAGTTGGCTTCGTTGCGACCAATAACGACTAAAGTGTAAAATTTTATATTTTTGTTTTGACGACTATTAAGACTGAAGTACTAATTATATCAGCCTAACATCGCCATGGTCTTAAGTTATAATGGTTGGTGTTGATTGAGTACAGGTGATTTCTTTATGTGTGTTACCTAATAGGAAAGACCCGCGATAAGCTGCATTAATTTTCATTATGTCATTTTCTGCCTCTTATAGTTCAATTATTTTGTTTTAATTTTATTGAATCTTAATATGTAAGCATTTCTTTTAAAAAGACTGTCTGCACAAGAAGAATGATATTTAAAGAGATGATGAGGAAACATGCACTTTCTTCAAATAGATGTATTATAAATGTTATAATCTCAATTGTGAAATTGAATGTTGTTAAAACATATCAACAGCATGCAAATTGCGTCAAAGGGGAAAGAGAAACACAACTGAGCCTGCTGTCAGTGGACAGTATCTCAACCAACATATTTTTTAGATAGTTCAGCCTCTTTTCGTTTCCTGGCCTAAATTGTACATGATGAAATTATGTTTTTTTCGCTTTACCCTTATTTCCTTTTTTAGAAAATCAATGCTTAATCTGTCCAAAGAAACAAGCCACAATAACACTTGGTAATGTTGACATTTGTTCAAATCACGGAAAATGTTCTGTTTCGCCAACTAAACAATTTTTCCACCTTCAATTGTTGATGACGCAGTGTCTTTACATTTTTGTAGATCAAAATATCTCAAGTTCTAGCTTTGAGCTAATATTTCGCATCCTGTGTGCAAGAATGACATTCATGAAAAAATGGCAAATGTAATTTACATTGGAATGTAGCCGACTGGTTTACAAATGGGGAGTTAAGAATGCAATGCAGTAAAACAGCACAATTTCAGATGGGGGAGAGAAAGGGGGAGGGGGACTTTTATCTAGAAGATGAAAATGATAAGTATATATATAGTTAACGGTTGACTGGACAGCCTGTAGAAGATGTCTCCTTTTCCTTTTAGACTTGTTTGTGTTTCGTTCTGTTCCCAGGTGGAAAATATTCCTTGAAATAGATAAACCTTTCGTTAACATTAAGTATCCTGTTTTTATGTGTTTGAGTGTAACAAGTAAAGTAAATACTTTGTATTTTGTTCCTACTTTTACTTCATGAAGTTTCGATCTTTACCTACATTTGCAAGATAACCTTCCTTAAATACGTAGTATGAGAGGGACAGATGGAATATTGTGCTTCGTTTCTGTCGAGATGTGCACACGTTCACCTCTGTCAATCGTCATTACAACCATAACCATGGGACTGCATAGTAGGGAGATTTGAGGCTTTAAGGCCGCTATTGAGTGATGGGCAGATAAGGGTGGTGGAGGTCCTGCTTTCTGGTCATGTTTCCAAATATTCCTTAACTTTTCTCTTTTTGTACACGTGTCTAAACTAAGCAGTTGTACCTTTGCTTTTTCTAGCTACTGTTCCTTAACTGATTGCCCTATAGTCTTAAAATAGATGTCCTTGGGTGAAATGTTATCAAAGTTGGTCAAAATTGACTTTTGTGGAATTTCTTATAACAATGTATTGAAACTAAGCAGAAATAGGAACCGTTACAGACATATTTGATGTACTTCAACGAAAACTTGAAGCCACTTAAAATTAGTATGAGGTCAAAGGTAAAAATGTTAGAGGTCATATGAGTTTTCAAGTGCTTACTTTTATGTCACAAACTTTTCCTAACATAAAACAACAATTGAGCGCAAAATGGGTGGGTGAGTACATAGTACTTGAAACTAATGTCTCACATACACCTTCAGCATGGTAGATCAAAAGTCAGAAGTCAAAAATAAAGTTCGGTCAAAATGAACAATATTTCAATTTCACCTTTAAAAACTGAATGAAACAAAAGATTAATACCTGATATCTTTGCAGTATGCGTGTCGATGCACGACTAACCAAATCCCCGTCTCCAGTACAATGACTTGTCCAAACGAAAACCGTAAACCCCGAAATGACATTATTATCTACAACATTGTACGGGAGATCTGAGGTGTAGGCAGTGGCGTAGCTAGGATTTTTTCCGGGGGGGGGGGCAATACCCCAAAATTTCTGAATTTTCATCTGAAAATTTCCGAATGTTTCTTCTTCTATACTACAACTCAGGTTGAATGGTTTACATTTCCCAAAGCATATTACACATACACAGTATTATACATATGGATATTCATTTATGTAATACGTACTACACATACAATTGTGAATGTAGGTCCTAAGCTCATTTTACTACTAGGGCTTTGTAGGGACGTATAGGTTTGTAATAATCGCCAAGTGAAGCGAGTCGCGATTTTTTTTACTGTTTTTTGAAATTGAAACCTCCAAATCCATTTATTTACCCAATTGTGTTGTATTAAATTAATATTTTTCTTATTTTTTTTTTGCCGGTAAGATAATCTTGACAGCGTTTTCCAAGTCACTAATTATTTGTCAAGTCTAGTATCAAGGAATTCTTGACAATTTACTGTGATCCGTAAAGTGCAGATCATAGTATAAATTATTAAGGCCTAATACAGTGATCGAAATCTTAAAACTTGCATTCACACATTACCTTCAGTGAGAAGGAAAAGAAAACGATATTTATAAATAATAATTACCGTATAATGTCTTATAGAAATAAATTCTATTAAACAATTAAGTTCCATTAGATGCCGAACGTACGCGAGGCAAAGAAAAAAATATATATTTTACTACATTTTGCTAAACATTTTTGCTACAATTTGCTAAATATAAGCTTTATCAGATGCCAAGGGAAGCGAGGCAAAGAAAATTTTGCTATATTTCATTACATTTTGCTATATTTTGCCATATATAGGTTCTGTTAGATGCCGAGCGTAGCGAGGCTAAGAAAAAAATTGATATATTCTATTATATTTTGCTATAATTTCCTAAATGTAAGGTTTATTAGATGCCGAGCGCAGCGAGGCAAA
>WURT03573210.1:0-20821 GCA_009936505.3 Holothuria glaberrima
TGACCAAACAGGATTACTTGACAGTTAGTTTACACTTGATTTAGCAGAAGTGTGGAGACAAGCAAAAGGTGCGAACATAGCCTCCATCGGCAGAAACACCTCATGACATGTAGCTCTGTTCACTTTGGCTGTCTACTGATTTGGTCATCCTTGACCAGGCTATTGTCTACCAACTTTCCTTTCTTTTCTTCAGTACTGTATGACTCTACCTTCTGGTAAGTATAACATTGTATATAATTCTGTATTGTAGTCTTTAAATGAAGATGATCGGGGTAAGACCAAAAATTTAATAGAGTATGATGAAATCAAAGGCGTTTTTCGTTTTTATTAGTGTGACGCTATTGTACTTTAGAGTCGGAAGGGCTGCTACTATCCATCCTTCTACTATCTCGACGATGACTCTATCACAGGTCAATAGAATTCTCTGGAACTCTAACCTTAGTTATGGTTACGCTTTTTTATTTTGAATTTTAGCCCATCAGCAGCAGGACAGCAATTCTGAAAGTAAAACCCAGTTTCCTGACTTTGTACACTTCCTTCATGAAATCATAAGTTACAGCAATACGACCTGCTTTCTAATTAATGAAAAAATGTATTTGTAACTGCAACACTGGAGTAGCATGATGGATTAAATAGCACTATCCAATTTGCTGCATATAATGGGGACCCTCTGAGCCTTATTTAAAACATTTGGAACAATTAATTCACTTTGATACATCGTTATATGTTACTCATTCAACCTCTTTCGAAGAAACTTTATATAGAAGTATATCACAGATGTCACATGACCACACATCTCTTTGGTTTTGATGGGTAAGTGTACATTGTGTCACAGTAGTTTCTATGGTGATTCTGTGCACTTGTGCTGTAAATACACTTTACTTGAGTGTGTTTTGCCCTTCACTGCCAGTCAATCTCAGTGGCGTGATGTCACATGAAATACCTCTGTACTACACGTGACAATCAGAAGTACCTTTTGAAAATTTTTACAAAGGACTGCTGATATTAATTCCTTTCTGCTCACTGAAAAGTGTTTTTTTGTCATTTTCATACATATTTCCAGGGGTGTGAAACAAAATTTTTCCAACAATTCACAGGTTCCCCACTTTGACTTGCATTTATTCAACCATTCACTGAATTCAGGGTCCAATGATTGAAAAGACTAATTGGGGTGACTGCACTTCCCACTAAATGAATGTGAGATAAAAGTAAACTGATCTGTTTGCACTGCATGAACTTTTCCAGTCATATTATCTGAATACTTGTTATTACCATCACAGGGCCATGATGAGAGCAGGGAAATCAAAGTGACTGCCCTATGCCCCACCCCATGCAAGGATCCCACTACATAATACTGAAAATGACTTAAGAAATTAATTCTTTTGCAAAGACTCCTTTTGAGTACTTTATAAAAACATCCTCCTGTCTCTCTACACCTCTCAAGGCTCTGAACTTAAAGGCTTTTCAAACAAGCTTTTCCAGTGTGAAAAATTGGAGATTTTAATAACTTTCATGCACTCTCACAGAACAACCTGCATTTGTCATTGTTGAAGTCTATTATCATTTATTAAAAGACAAAAGAGACAATACTCACTATTTCTATAGGACTCTTCAAATTCATAAATAAGATCAGACAAAGACTGAAAAATGAAAATTATATATCAAGAAGTAACAAAGGCATTTATGTTTTAACTGTACAATATTTCAACTTCCAAGCCTTAGTACATAAAGCTAGCTGGGAACAGGTATCTGTCAGATTCTTGGTGGAGTGTTTTTAGGGATCATTTTGGCAGAACTTGATGCCATTTTTCCAAAACTATGAGCCATTTTTGAAATCAAGAAACATTGAAACTTGGAATCCAACAGACATGGGTGAAAAAAGTTGGGAGGCTAGGAGGCTCCTTCCCCAGAAATTTGGATGGTGAAATTTTTGTCATTAGAGGGAAATTGTCACCTTCTGTGTACATAAAAATATTAGAGGACTTGTGTAAAATCTGACTCCCTTCCCCTGAAATAAACTTTCTTTCCAGCCCTGCCAACAGAGCAAAAGAAGTGACCAGCTTCCATGAAAGGAAACTGGGTATTGCCTGATTATGAATTTGTGAGACTCACCAGGTAATAAATCTAATGGATCATTGGGTAAATATTGCCTCACCCCATAGACATTCAAGAAAGGAAGAATAACCTCAGGCGATTTGAACTGAATCAAGCAACTAATTTGACTCTCTGTACAGCAACAGAGCAACAGCACATAATACAAACAGTACTGCATTGCTTTTGCCCCAGTTATTGGCAGAGAACTATATCTTTTCAAGTTAGAAGTATATTATACAAATAATGAATGTTTACAGGTGCGATAGTATGAATAATTTCATGAGTTGAAAGATTGAATGATCTATTCAACGAGGCAAAGCCGAGGGAAATAGAACATTCAGTCTTTCAACGAATGAAATTATTCATACTATTGCATGAATGTAAAACATTCATTTTTTGTTTTATATAGCACCTAACTCCCTTAATAAAATATATTTTGGTCAAAATTTGATTGTACGTATGTACCCCTCATGATGGCTGACATCACCTGCGTGGGTTAAACTATACTAACCCACGACTGTGGGTTAGTACCGAATAACCCGTGGCATGTGACCACCAATCCTCCAATCAGATGGAGAGGAATTAATAAGCTGTTATATAAAACAAAATACTGAAAACACTATGATTTATCTCTGATGTGAAAATTTATCCAGCTTTTCCCCCGAGCAACTGAAGTTCTGCCCGGGTGTCACCTGACCAAACTGTACCACGGTTATCTCCTGGTTTTACAGTTGAGTTGTGACCACATTCTCTATTGGTCTTTGTCAGGAAGTTGCCATGGATACCCCCTAGTCATATTTCATTTTCAAGATTACTGTCCAGCCAGTTGTGGTCAAATTGTTTACACTCGAGTGAGCCTTTCTGGCCCTAGCTTTCACCACAAGGCAGAGTGGACAAATCAGCACCTTCTTTGCCTGACAGGTTACAAATTCAACTAAAAACTGTAACCTCACCGAATGCCTAAAGTGAATGTGTACATGAAGGCCTCTGTGCATAGTCTACACGTCATGAAGCTTTCGGGCCCGATACTACCTGTGTTCACGCCTCTGAAATTACTCTGCCTAGACCATCAAGCTTAATTAAACACCAAGTGTATAATTCTGTTTGATAACAGTCTGTTTGGTCACTCATAAAAACAGGAAATTCAATAGCCTTGTGACATGTGCTCTCCAGCTTGGTCAGAACAACAAACAAAAGCACTGACCGGAACTAGCTGGGCAGTGGGAATGGTGGATAAAGATAAATTGAAACTGAACGATTCCAAAACTGAGTTCATCATTCTCAGAACTCCTGTCCAACTCAAAAAGGTGATCTTCATCTATGGCCGTGTTCCCACTTAACCACCCATGTTGATCCCCCCAAGCTCAGTCAACTGGAAAAGTTTGTGACTAAAACCGCAGGAACATTCCCATTTGATCCCCTGCGCGAGATTTGATTGCCTTTTCCGGTTCACACAACAGGAAGTTGCGTCATTGAAATTGTGTCTGTAGGAGTGTGTTCCCACTTGAGTACGAGCAAGCGATCAGATCCAGATCTGACCCCGAGCAGGGGATCAATTTGTAAGTGGGAATGCTCTTGTTCCCCGGATCAGATCTTGAGAGCTTGATCGCCCCTTCGGGGAGGATCAGACCGTGAGCAGGCGATCAAAAAACAAGTGGGAACACAACGGGGGATCAAGGTAACCTGAGATCAAAGCAAACTAACTACTTACTTCACAAACTTATGTGAACAAACAAGACCTGCAGACACAATTTCAATGACGCAACTTCCTGTTGCTTGAACCATAGAAGTGATCAGATCTCACACAGGGGATCAAATGGGAACGCTTTTGCGGTTAGTCACACTTTTCCTGTTGACTGAGCTTGGGGGATCAGTATTGGGGTTCAAGTGGGAACACGGCCTAGGACTTGTTTGTCGCAGATTGCAGTATCTTCTGGCAGGCAATTCATTTCAACGGTTGCAGCATTCACAACTGCCACGGTCAGCTTATTGGGGTACGGCTTAATACCAGGTAGAGCAACCTTGGGCAATTCATCGCCGGGAGCATTTTACATCTGCCAGATTAGCAAGCATACTGGTGGCAACTCAACTCACTGGCAGAACCGGACTCATTTTCGATTGCCTCTAGCAGCCTACATCGACTAAACAGACAGGCCCAGCTGACTCACTAGCTGTTGCTATCACAGTCAGTTTAGGTGTAGCCATATAAGTAATAACTAAATAACTAGCAGACAGCAGTTAAGACTTACTGCAGTCTACCTTCAGCTTTCAACATATCACCTTAACTACAACTGCTTGCTAACCGGTCCCTTTTCATTTAATTTCACAGGACCCGACTGGCACAAATTAATGGAGGAAATTGAACACTGGGAGACCCAACAACGACCAGTTAAAACTAACTGGCTCCTCACCTTCTGATAAGAGTCTATTTATAATTTTATTTAAAATTTTCTCCAAAGATCCCCTGTTGTGTTCCCACTTGTTTTTTTGATCGCCTGCATGCGATCTGATCCTCCCCAAAGGGGCGATTAAGCTCTCGAGATCTGATCTGGGGAGCGACAGCGTTCCCACTTACAAATTGATCCCCTGCTCGGGGTCAGATCCGGATCTGATCGCCTGCTGGTACTCAAGCAGGAACACACTCTGTGTCTCATTGCAATACAACAACAAACCCCTTTAACTTTATTGATCTCAAGGTAGCTGGACAGGAAGTTCTCTGATAGATTGTGAATTAATTGTGGTCAACAAGGCCTGGCTAAAACTTGGCATTCAATTCTAGCGTCATGAGCACCCGATCGTTAAGTATCATCCATTCTCTGCACTGGTTGCCAGTTGAATTCAGAATTAAATTTAAAAATACTACTCATTGTATATAAATGCTTCCATGGTATGGCACCCCGTTTAAGTCTCGTTTAAAGACTCACTTTTTCAAGTTGGCTTTTCGTTAGAGTTGTACAGCACTATTGAATACTTTGTAGATTTTAGCGCTCTTTAAGTTCATTTATTATTATTATTTATTATTAAAGTTGATAAAGATGAAAACAAACACCACTTAAGCTCTCTCCTGAAATTGGGGGATATTTTGCTCTACTTTCATATCGGGCCGGCATATTCGCGGCATGTGTTGGGAATGACTGCTTTGAAATGATCAAACAGAGAGAGTTCTCCATCTTAACATATTGTAAGTTCCTCAGGATATGAAGTGAGTAAGGCACAATTTAACATGTTGAGTCTGGAGTTCAATACTTCTGAAAAATTCCATATTAAACCCATCCAGCTCTAATTCCTATATTTGTTGGCAATCTAAAATAAAATTGTAGGCCCTATGATTTTCCTTGACAGTTATGTGACAATCTTTTGTCATCATCAAGAAGACATTCTATGACAAGAAAGGTTCTAAAACATTTTCAAGCTTTGACCTATACTTTTGTAAACAAGGTAGATGCAGCACACAATAAGCTTGTTGAAGACCAGTATGGCTCCCACGATATGTTGAAGCCCCTGCTCATTTAACATCCAAGAAAGTTTTTGAAGTTAAGTGAGAATTTCAAACAGTTACTTTTATTTGTTCACCTACAATATCTTATAATTAGTCCCATAATATCATAAAGTTATCATCAAGTTATTCAATATCCACAAAAAATAAATTTTGAGGCATGATGTTTCACAAAGAGTTACAACGGATCTTAAGTTTCATCTATACATTATATCATAGTCATATAAAAATCAAACTTAAAACCGAACATTCCTCTTTATGAAACAGGGCCCTGATATGTGCTCCAGCCCTTGACTTGACCACAACCTCTCTATACGATACTGTGTTCTGCTTTTCAGTTTGATTTTTATGTATGCTGAATGATTTTCACAATATATTTTCATTGATAAAGTAAAGATCACGAGTACAAAATTACATCAAATGAAGCATACCTGTACACAAAAGACCTACCCTGGGGTACTTGTTGATTTGCATGTTCGCTGGGTGACTTTTGTGGGCAAATAATTGGCATAAGATCACTCAATGCCGGGTGTAAAAATAATTTACATCAAAAAAAGCCTACATACTCGAAGGTAACAATTCCTGCAGTGACCAAATAACTCCTTTAGTACATTTTCAAGTTGTGAGGAATTAATAGTTTGTTCATGGGACAATGGAAAGCAAACATACTGAGAGTGGGTTCAAAAAAATTCTGAACTCGTTTTTTTTTTTTTTTCCCACTATGAATATGAGTGCACAAACATGGTTCATGTACCATTTATAAAGGTAAGCTTCTTTTCAAAGAAAGTTAGAATGTTTAAAGGTAATAGGCAGTCACCCCAAAATTTGCTTTGAAAAATCAGCAATCTCTTACAAATCTCCTTTTATTGCATTACAAGCACCTCAGAAGATGTTCTGAACGTAACTGTTACAAACAACAGGTAAAGCAAGGAGAAATTCTCCTTGAATTTTTACAATTCACTCGCAAAAATATTGTCACATGATTAAAATAGGCCTTTCATGAACTAGAGTGACAGGGCATACTAACTCTGATTGGGGTGAGTGCATTTTCCTTTTAAACCAAATTGTATGAAGCTGGGGCTGGTGGGGCTGCATCTCCATTAAGACAAAATATATTTGCAATTTTGAGGCATGTAGTATGTATTTTTGGGGCAGAGGTGTGACATTTTTGCATTCAAATTTCAAAGAGCTCAGCCATCCTCCCTCACTTCCCCCTCCCCCTCCTCAAGTTAAAATAGTCCTGTACCCTCTTGTTTAACCCCCTCCTCAAGTTAAAATAGTCCTGTACCCTCTTGTTGAATTCAATTGAATTTAATTGAGATGAACGAAACCAATCCAGTTTAAAAAGAATAAAAGGTCATTATGCGTAGTCTTAGTAAACCATGAGCTACATCATAAAAATATTTTCCAAGAAGGACATAGGGGATGGGGTGTTAAAATATTTGACCATATTCCCTTGATATTAATGGTTCCCTTTGATTCTACCAAGATAAAAAGAGACCAATCAACCAGAATTACATCACACTCTGCAAATCAATGTCCATGAAGCTGGTGTGCACAAAACAACATTTGCATCATACAAATGACAATGTTGACATAAATGTAGCAGACACTTGAACAGCTACAGTTTTTTTATCAATTAATGAAACAAAATACATTTCTTTCCTCCCCTTCCATCCGGCCCCCACTCCATCATAAATCCTGTTTTAAAATTGACAAATTTTTGTAACCGTTGATGTTTTTTAACTACAGAAGATACGTCATATTGTATGTATTACACCTTCTTTGCATTCTTCATCGTTTGAACCTTTGTATGACAAACTCTTTTGACTTAAGCCCAGGTCACATGACCACAACTACCCACAATCTGGTAATTAACACCCTCTATCATAGACAGATTTGAGTAAGTTAAAGACATTCTGAAGCAACACTTAAGCTATGACCACACCATGCCACAGTGCTCTGATACTAGCCAACAGAGCGTCATAAACCGGCTGCACCTTGTGCGCCGACAATGTTTCCTCGCTTGACACGTACATCTAAGTTTGTCCATTTTGTCACACCTTTGGACACATACAGAAGCTCTCAACAGATACATTGGCTCACAAGAAGGCCTTCCTCCTGTTCAAAACCTGTGTTACAAGTCTTTTGAACATTTGAGCTCTGGCGACCCCAAAATTTAATGACCTTTGACCTTCACCAAAAACGACAGGGATCATCTGCTCAATAAGCGTTATCCACATGCAAACTATGAGTACCCTTAAAGTTATGCTTTTTGAGATTGTGGGTTAACGAGCAAAGTATCACATACACATAAACACACAGGCACACTAACATGGCATCACTGGTCGCAAAGATTCCTCTGCCTACGGCATGGAATCAAAAAAAAGAAAAAAAAAAAACGAAGGGAGCAAAACTGTCCCATAGCATATTAAATGTACACTAACTTACCTCATATTCTAATGGTTTGTACATCAAGTCCTCCCGTCTACTCATGCCCACAGCTCCGTATTTTCCAGCAGAATAAACCCCTAACACAACGTGGCGATGAACATGACTGGAGAAAGATGTCTTGAAACTCAGAGGGAATCTTTGTAATCCACTAGTTCCATTGGTGAGGTAGCTGTGCGTAATGTAAACTAAGGCTAATACCAATACCGATTTTAATGACCTTTTCTTTTACTTCCTTAGGATAGAAGGGAAGCTCAGGGGTGTTTTAACAAGTCTTGTTGGGGAAAGGGAAGGGGGTGGTATACTTATGGTTACTTTTTTTCCTTTCTATTTATTCTCACCTACATTAAGATCTCTGAGCTTTTTGGTTCCTCCTCAATCATTTTGCTCCTAACCGCAATGGAACGCAATGGTACTACTGAGAATTTTGTTGTTTTTTTTTTTTTTTGTCATTTCCTCTTCCGAACTTTTTCCTCATTGTTCTTGCTTGTAACATTTTAATTATAAAAAACAAGCCTGTTCCAAATTAAACTGGGACATCTGCTTGTGACATATTACTACTAAGCTTTTTCTAATCAATAATATTTCATAACTTAAAAACACACACAAGAATTTCAACAGTGCAATTCTTAAGCAGTTATAAGGACAGGCTTGTTAGTCTCTAAAAATGCAAGGTGGGAGATAATACAAAGCAATTTAAATACCCTGCTCAAACAGTCCACTGAGTTGTTCCTAGCTTCACATACTTAACAGGTATCTCAATGATTTAGCAAATACTAGATGGCTAGCTATGCAGGGTACTCTTGCTCCTACCATGGTCAGAGAGTAATCCCTCATCAGGCTCTTATTAAGAATTCCATTAAAATTAGAGAATTAGAGATTTGTGACACACAGAGCTGTGTCTGCTTAATCTCAAGTAGCATTAAAGCGAAAAGCTTACAAGAAGCAGTGTTTCAGGAGAATCACATTTACAAGTGAAGTTTTGCCATAAGTTTTGAATCGTCAGTTATGCCAGACTAAATGCAATATCAAAAAATCATTAAGTACTGTAGGCCAACTTTTTCAAAAGTGTCTGTAGAAATTGCAAAAATTGACCACAGTTACATCAATTAAACTTTTACCATGTTTGTAAGATTTGACCCTTTGTGCACGTACAGTATCCATTTTAAGTTTGTTTTAAAATACTTGTGCTAACTTGATTCAGGAAGAGTGATAGTGGATTTTCTTTCTGCACGATACAATTTCTCATAACTACATGACAGGTGTCTCCCATCACCTTGACTAACCCTATCTGGCAATGGCAACTCGGATGAGTAGCATCAGGCCACCTTACAACTGTTGGGGAAGTTTTCCCATTCAAGCCCAGCACAGCTTTTGAGTGTGGCATGCCATGAGTGGCTTTCAACAATAGATAATTTGCTCAGAGGATTTGTTGTGGTTGGAGTTTTTCTCAATTCTATCTAATGGGCATTTCCTCTAATGTATTCAAAAAGCCTGTCAACAATCACAAAATAGAAACAAAGGTTTGTTAGAAATCACTCCATCACTCCAGTCCCCTCCCACTCTTTCCTGAAAAGGGTTGGTTACTTAGATGACGTTTTATGGCTCAGTTTGTAACCAACAAGGGGAAAACCCCTGGAACAAATTGTTTTAGTGTACAAACATTACCATTTGACGTAGGTCAACTGTGTGCTTCGGAAAACAGCCTGCCTTCTTTCAACAGGTTTCACCTTCATAAAATGCATTTATAAGACAAGAAGGGAATGTACGAAAATGGTTGCTCAAAGGGCATAAGTAGTTGCCCCAAACCTATTTTGAATCAACAGCTCATTCTCACAAATTTCTTCTATTTCTCTCCCAAGTATCTTTGGTCATATTTCAGGACTTACATATTGCATATTCAAGGTTAACCAAGGAGTTACTCCTCATAAATTGAGAAAAATCTTGTCACATGATCCTCAAGAGCCATTCATGAAATTGTATAGACCACTACACTAATCAGAATTGGGGTGACTGCATTCTTCCTTTAAAGGAAATAATCAGTCAATCCATGCAACCTCAGTTTGAAATATCAGTTAAATATGTCTAATCCCCCCCCCCCCTTAGTTCATCCTAAGTAAGGCTGTTCACAAAACTGGTTTTGATTTGAAATCCAGTCACAACCGGTTTCAGTTTGATTCAGTTTCAAACTTTTTGCACAAAAAACTGGTCTCTAATTGATCATGGTTTAATTTCTGTTTCAAAATTTACTTTTGCCATGCACTTCACAGTTTTTTTTCCACAAAGTCTGTTTACCTTTTAAAACAAATGTATGGGAATTGGTCCATCACAACTTTTATAAAACTTCTGAAAATTTCCTTAATATAGCTAGACCTCTTATACGGTACATTTGCAAGGTCAATACACTTTTTTGGAAAACTGGTTTTGATTTAAAAACCACTTTAAGCGGCGGTAGAAAACGGTTTCTGGTTTTGGACTTACCGTCACAGCCTTACCTACGAGCACCTATCATATTTCAGAACATAACTATTGCATGTTCAACTTTAACCAAAGACTTATCCTGCATGGATTTATTACAATGTAGTATGTTAACAAAATCATTTTAACATAATTTAAAGGAGCATGCATTTGTAAGGATAGGAGATCTGTTTTTTAAACTAGGATGATTAACTTCTTGTATTTACTCTTTAAAACAAAACCCTTCAACTGCAAAAAGGATACATGCTAAGGATGACAGCTTCTAGACACTTAATTGGCAATGATTCTCGAATCATGTCTTTAGCAACTTCCAACAACCTGAATGGAAAAAGTAGAAGCCCTGTAAGTTGACAAGGAAATTTTCAGTTTAAAGGGTTTGAGAGAAACAGGCATCTCAAATTCATTTTGGTTTACCTTGAAATTGTAAAACCTCTATTTTTCTGCTGCAGTGCAAAAATATCTGTTGATGCTCCACAGGATTCAAATAACACCTTATAGACAGGTAGTGAATCATCAAAGACCAGATTTACAAAGAATGTGTAAGTTCTTGTATATGCAGTCAAAATACTTACCAACTACATGCCGTATATTCTCTAATAAACGCCCCCCTGTAAATTTTTATCACATTTTATTAGGCAGAGGCCTAGGCCTACACTATATGTCTAAGCCTAGGATTAAGCCTAACATTAATGTCACTCATAGGATGAGTGAAGAAACTTCAAAATTACATATCTCAGCACAGGGATGGAGGACATGACATTTGTGTAAGGTAGTGTAGTTGCAAATTCATGCTGTATATGGCAAAGTTTCGACTAGTAAACATACCCTCAAATAAATGCCCCCTTTTCAAAAATGCAACGTCTAGGGGGCTTTTATTAGAGAATGTACAGTAGGAACTTCCTTAATACGTACTGTATAGCGGGGAAATTTTAGCGTGTCTATTTTTTTTGCGATTCTGGACCTTGTACTCATATCTGCGGAATGAAGAATTAGTTGTTGCACCTGTTAAGATAAGCCAACATAGTCCTGTACAGTGTAAAGGAACTCTTTGTGGGTCTTAAATTCGTGATTAGCCTTATTTGCCCGTTAAAGTGTGAAAATTAAACCTTGTGAAAATTTCACACTATACAGTAGTATTCACAGAGCAAACAGCAACATGCTATTTATAAGGATACACGGTGTTACTGAAATAAATGACACGTGCCTATTCGATTGTGTTTGCAGTTGCACCTTGTTCACATCACATTGACTGTTATTGATGAAGTCTTCAGCGCTAACATGTGTGGTTTTACATCATGCAGAACTATTTGGTATGTGAATTACCTAGAGCAGTATGTATTACTATGGCATTTTGTACTGCCTAAACAACAAATGCCACTAAGTCATACTTACTCACCTTTTTGCATGTAAGCTCATCTTAAATCTGGCCCCAAAAGTCTAACTGCACAAAATTTATAAACAAAGAAACTTTTTCAGACTAAGAATAATCCAACCTGTCTTATAAATTATGAGTGATACTGCATTTACCCTTCAAAAGCAAATTCTCATTGCAGCAAGCCATTCAAATTCTCCTATTAAAGTTTATTTTCAGCCCTTTCTGTCTTTTATAACAATTTAATATACTATTTTGTTCTCTACATTCAGAGAAGAGGGTAAAATATAGCACTCAAAACTGCTGGAATGTAGATGTAAAACAATTACTTTCCTACGAAAACAGTGTATGATCTACTGTAAGCTTACCCTGACAATGGTCTGTTCTTCTTAATCTCAAAAAATTGCATCCCAGTATGGTTGTATCTGCACACAATATGTTAGGGCTCAACAAAACACATACTTCTTTGCTGCACATTTACATTAATATTATTATGACACCTAGAGGGATTGAAACACTGACAGAACTGCTTTTGGGTACAATTCTTGCAAAACTGATTACCAACATCCATCACAAATTTTCTGTTTTTCTGGGTAATGTTGGTGCCACATTCACATTTCACGGTAACATTTGACTGCCTAAACTAATTTGTGATAGAAAAAGAGACAACCACATACTTTTAAATGTTATTTAACCTTCACTGAAAGGGAAGAGGTCAAACTGTTCTTTTTTTAGTTCAAAATATGATTTTTCCTAAAACTATCACAGTTGAGTAAGTCACACACAATTTACAATTTTTTTTCAAAGAAATATAAAAAAATTACATCCCCTAAGTGAAAACCTTTTCAAAATTTTGGTAGAACTTTTAGTGAACACATTGTTTACACAAAACTAATTTATGCTTCATCAATCTGTTTCATCCATAGGGTGGAAGGGACAACTGACTTAAAACCCGCAGCCTGTTGGGAGGGAGAGGGAAGCTAAGTTATCTATAAACATGAAATTGATGCAAATTTAAAAACAATAATACTTTGAAAGTCAGCAATTGACAACTTTCATCTGAGTAAGTTTATATATAGCTTTCATTTTGTATATTGGACCCCTATCACCAGGGTTCCCATCTACAGGGTCCCATTTTTGTTTAACTGGCCCTTTCAAAGATGAAAGTACCTGGTTGTAGTAATACCAGACAGATTACACCTACACTACAGAGCAGAAGTTAGTGTGCTCACACCATACTGACTTCCCAAGGAATCTCGTAATGGCTAGATTGTATGACTAGCGGTACAAGCTCAGTAAAAACTTGCAGTTCTGAGGATGTATTTCAGGAAATCTCTACTTACACAGTATTATTTACTTTGATTATTCAAAGTGTTTTACACATAACTTACATTTGAGCAAGCTTCCCTTGATGATAAAAAGATATGTTATAAGTCTGAAATTTTACTGACTCATTCAGTCTGTGTTTTTGGCATACTTGTTCCGATAGCATGTCACAAATCTTTAATTTCTTCTCAACATAATTTACTACAGTAAAAATTTCATGACATTCAAGTGCGAACACAATTAGCATATCAAATATTTAAATGATGTAAAAAGCTTCATAAAATCAATATGCCACTTCCCAATGCTTTTCACCCTTTTCATGAATTCATAATTATGATAAGTGTAAAAATGTTTGAAGGATACTGTAGTTGTTTCATGTAATGCTGAACTGCTTGAATCCTGGTGGCTGGAGATGAAGTTGAATGGAAAACTGGAGGCTGCGGTGTAGCCACCTGGAGAGTGAAAAAGATTTTCATGAAAGTTGCAAAATATCATAGTTACAACATTCCGGAGCTTTTTTGCTGCACAGTAATGACATCATAGGCATAGGAAGCTGTTCGAGACTGGGGGGAGGGGCTGAACCTTGTTTCGGATCGCCATCCTGGGGAGGGGTCTAAGGAGAGGGGTGTCCCCCCTTGCTGTAGATGGATTTTTTTATGGTCCTTAGATGCAATCTGGTGCATCATTCTGGACAAATTACTAGCTAGATTACTGCAAATTTTTGACATTTCTTACAGAAGAGACAACTAAGGGGTTTTCGTCCTTGGATCTAGGGGGCGGAAGCAAAGTTCTGCCCCCACATTTTTGACTGGGGGACTTTAGGCCCCCCCCGCCACTTCTTACGCCCATGACTGGCACCACAGTTTTGAGAGAGGATTGAGGGACAAAATTTGTACAAAAGAAACAAAATAGCATGTCAGCATATATGTTGCATGGGATTCTTAAGGCAGCCTTTGTCCCACTAAACCCATATGGAGTATGGACCTAGGCATGGGTACATGTGGGGTATGGACCCAGGCATGGGTACATGTGGGGTCATATTTCAGGTGCAGATTACAAGCTTTCTTCAAACTTTTTTGACAAAATTTCTGCATACCAAATGACGGGAAGGGGAGGAACACAGAATGGGGGATCTGGATCTTCAAAAATTATGTACCTAAAACTTGATATATGTTTCATAAAAAAGCCAGATATACATTTTTTGGCTTGATCTAACCCTATTGAGTGGAATCTTGGTTATGCAACTGAATTATGGTAATCAAACTCAAGTCTGAGACATGGGGAAGAGAACAGGGGGATAAATATCAACCTATCTTTAGTGTCTTAAACTGTCAATATTAGATACTCACTGAACAACATAGATAATAATTCTGTGTGCTACTTAAAACATCATATATAAAATTAGAGGAAGGCAATGACACAAGTTTAAAGGGAATAAACAGTCACCTAAAATTTGTTTTGAAAAGTCAGCAAACTTGGGCAAACTCCTCTCATTTGCCAATACAAGTACTGTACCGCCTGAAGATATTTTTGGACATAAATATTGTATTGAAAACAAAAGTTACAGCAAGGAGTTATTCTCCATGAACTTAACAATTCAGAAACAAAAGTATTGTCACATAATTGAAGAGACCCATTCATGAATTAAGAAACCATGGTTTATTAATTCTAAAAGGGGTGACTGCATATTCCCTTTAGGACCCATTTTCTTCACTTTGTGAGTTATGAATGCAAGTACTTCCTTTGTTCTCATGCAGTGTAGTATGAGCTAGTATTACCTTTGGAAGATTTTCTGCATTTCTTATGCTGTCAACCATCTGAGCTCCATCTGGGTGTACCTTAGCAACATGATCCCACATTTTCTGCAATGTTTTTGATGAAAGTGGTAAACCATCTTTATTCACATAGAATAAAACTCCACCAGGAGTAAAAGATGGTTCTTTAGACTGCTGGCCTTCACTAGATGAAGCTTGCACTGGACATAAATCTTCTTGGTTATCAGTGCAATTTGACATTCTGAAGGATCAGTAAAATTCAAAACTCCAAGTGACACATATCACTAAGGATTTATGTGAACAACATAATTTAGGTCCAGAGTTACAACAGTATTTTGTTTCTCTGTTCAGTGAACTCTGGGTGAGAAAGCTACAAGGATTCAATGAGGACACTGTACATGGATTGAAGCACCATCAAGAGTCTTTTCCAGTAATGTTCAGATGGCAAAATGGCAAGGGTGTCTGCATGCATCTCTTAAATGTAATAATCTCCTAAAGTACTGTAAGTTTACCAGAAACCCTTTCAAAACACCCAATTCAATTCCTCCTCAGCAATGTTTGCAGGCATACACTAACCAATGACCCACATCCACCAACATATTTTACTGTAGGTGAAAGTGACAGCCATATTAGGCAATCAAGTTCAGTAGTCCTAGGTTAGTCTCATAAATAAAGCCCAACTTTATATCCATGTAACTAACAAATACAAGGCCAGTTGACTAACTTAGCTTAGGCCTAGGCCAACTGGAGTAATGATCAAACATCCCAACCTATAATGTAATGACATAGGCCTAGTCCTAGTTCATCAGACATTACTAACTTAGGCAAAGCTAGCCATTGCATTGGGCCCAGTATTACATTCCAATGCTATATACTCCTACAGAGTGACTAGAAGGAATGGACTAACCTATAGTTTATATGCTCATGTTCAGTAACTAGGCTAGCATGTAGAAAAGTACTTTTAGTAGCCCTCGATCAGGACCCACACTACGTTCACATGCTATACACTCTGTACAGTAGTTCGGGTAACAAGAACTTTTTGAAGGAGTGGATTATACGGTCATGTTCAGTGGCTACAGTAGCTAGGTTGATGGTTCTACAGCATAACCCCACTATTTTCAACAGGTCATACTAACGACTGTTTATAAAATAGGAAACTCTAGCTCAGTGACACACTGGTTGGACTAAATTTTGGCAAGTTTACCCATTAGCCATAGAACAGCATCTTCTACTCTCTGATGTTGTATCAATAGATGATAGGGAGACAACTTGATATTCATAACGTTCTTTAGTCATCAAGGTCACTGATCATAAGGTTTTTTAGTCATAAGGCTCAATATTCATACAGTTTGTTATTCATAATAGTAAAAATTGGTTTGTTATTCATTCATTATTCATAATAGGAAAAAAGGTTTGCAATCCATAATGGGAAAAAAGGTTCATTATTCATTTCAGGAAAAAAGGTTCGTTATTCATAATAGGAAAGAGGGTTCATTATTCATACAGTAATAGGAAAAAGAGTTTGTTATTCAAAATGGGAAAAAGGAAAACCTTTTGGATTATGAATAGCAAACCTTATTTTAGATTATGAATAATAAAACTTTTTTTTTATTATGAATAGAGAACCTTATTTTTCCATTATGAATAACGAACCTTTTTTGAATTATGAATAGTGAACCTTTTTTATAATGAATATTGAACCTTTTTGCTATTATGAATAACTAACATTTTTTCCTATTATGAATAACTAACCTTTTTTCCAATTATAAATAATGAACCTTTCCTCCTATTATGAATCACAAACCTTATGGACATGCAATTAATAATGAACCTTTTTTATCATTTAGGCTATTTTATGAACAAAGAACCTTATGAACAGTAAACCATATTTTTGCTGCAAAGCACAATATAAATAACGACCCTTATGAATCACCAACCTTACGAATATCAGGTAGGCCTAGGCCTAGTCCTCAGTAAAGGCCTGTGTATGGACAGTTGCGGAATAGCTCCCTATACACGGTCCTTACTATGCTCAATTGAAAACCAGGGGTCTTCAACCAGCAAAGTGCGGGTTGAAATTGATTTTCTTCTTACAGCAAAGCTAGGACCTAAAATCCTTATTTACTGCCATAACAATTCCTTTTCATATCTTACACTAATATTGCAGTTGCTTTTCATCCCTTTAAAACTCTAAAAAGTTCCAAAAATTTGAAATAAAATCATCAGCTTTGCCACTTCGTTTAAATTTACTGTTGCATTAGAAAGATTTGTTGATATCAGAATGTCATGTGCCTACATTGTGACGTCACACGGAACATTTGATTTCTGTAGTTCCTATACATACACATAGCCATTGCCAATGTAAACATTCTATCGTGATGTATAGAGAAGCTCATTAGCATACTGATGTAAACAAAGGTTCCTTAGTCACACTGCAAATTTTATGGCACGAAAAAGTTGCTGATTTCATTTCAAACTTTTGGCCCTTTCCACAAGATCTCAGTGATAAAAACGACTGCAATATACCTGTAAGATCTGGATAAGAATAGTCATGGAAGTAAATTAAGATTTTATGTCCAAAATTTGCTGCGAGACTGAAGTCAATTTTAACCAACAAAAAGATGGCCGATTCCCCCGCTATTTTCGATGTGCGTTATAAGGACTGTGAATGGGGTCGGTCGGTCATCCGGGTTTTTGCATTACCCTAGCAACTTTGGAGTGAAAACAAAAAATTGACTGCAGTATAAACATATGGGAACACTTGACGCGCTACACTGCCAGAGTGAAAACAATCCCTGCACTACACTGTAGTGCAGAATACGCCCAATACATTTGTTTTCACTCCAACATGTTGTTATCATGGGGAAGTGACGTGTCACCGACCGACCCCATAGTGAGCTCTCGGCGAACGACACACAGTTCTTTACTGAGGACAGGCCTAGGCCTAGATCCCGATGATAGCTGAAGATAGAGCAGGACATTATCAATATGTTAGTGTACCTTAGTTATTGATACTCTACTGCATGGACTGAATACGCGAAACGTTCTGTTGACTGTACTGTAGGCTAGTCATTTGCATACTAGCCTAGTTCTTCGGTATTCAAAATCAATGAAAGCGTCCATATGCCTCAAATTACCCTGACTTGCAACTGAGTCATTCAGTACTTATGACATTCATGAATAAAATAAAAAAAACTTCTTAGTTTCTTGTGAAACTTCGCTGCAGTAGAAAGCGGTCAGGTCACCTGGCAACAAGTTAGTGGCGCACTTTTAAAATATTTGATACATACAAACGAACTATGCTCGCTACCGTGGCTCAAACATTTCGACATTCCGATGTTTCAATTTTTTGTTTCGATATTTCTATGTTTCGACTTATTCGATTTATGTTTCGATTATCTGGTTTCAATGTTCCTATATTTCGATGTTTCAACAGCTTAGCCATGGGTGATTTGGGCGGTCGCCCCCCCCCCCCCATTGAGGAGGAAAGAGATAGAAGAATAAAAGAAAAAGAGAAAAAGGGAGGAAGAAGAGGGAAGAGAGAGAGAGGGGGACAGTGGTAGCGCCCCTAGAGACCATGAAGGGGTGGGGAGAAGGAGGTAAAGCCCAGGAAGGCAAACAAGATATAGATTTTTAGGGGGTGTGGTTAGGCGTTAATTTTGAGCCAACCTCCACCTCACTCCGCCGCACTTTCAACGCAGGCCCCTTAATTACCCCATGCGTTTAGCGCAAAGTGCTCTCTTACGACATTTCTGATTCATATATACCATACATAAAGTTGAGCCCTTCTGACAAATTAAAGACGCTGCGAGCACTACGCGACTCATGGGCGTAGGCTGGAAGGATGGAAAAAATTCTCAGGAAGATTTCAGATGAAAAATTTAAATCATTACTTAAAAAATAGGAATTCCTGGAAATATATTCAATTCAATCTAACATCAAATGTAGCACCATTTTGTACCCGGCAGTCCACCCTCCGTAAGCCCAAATTTTCCAACACCCCCTCCCCTTAGACCCCTTCGCCAGCATATCGGAAAGTTGCGATCATAAACCTCGCAAATACGCTACAGTTAAGTTGTGGGCGCATGGTGTATTTTTCGGGTTTTCGCTTTATGTAGTATTCGGGCTTGTTTTTTTAAGGTCAGGCTAAACTGGATTTGTGATGTTCATACTATTACACACCCAGTGAATACTTTTTTGTTTACGGCACACCCCTTACTTTCGTAAATCATCAGTTTATGGGATTGATGTTTATGAGCAAAAAAAGCATTTTTTATCCCACATTTACATAATTTAGAGGATTAATACTTGTAGCCACAGATATATTTACACGGCGAAACGCGTTTCTGCATGGGAGCTGAGTGTCATAGGTAGCAGGAGGAGAAAATTGGTTCTATTTGGATCTATAGTTTTGTCGTAAACCGCGTGGGTGTGGGCATGAAACGGCGCATTATTTGGGGGAAATTGCAGTCACAAAGTTTCAAAATTGCCAAATATCATGTATTTCGAATAAAAATCGGCATTTCATGAATTTTTTCACCCAGACATATCATTTCGGAGCATAACCAATTAAGCTTGCCTAAATTGGAACAATTTAGAAATTTTGGTATAAAATGAGCAAATGATCGTTTTGTGTACAGAACTTTTCGATAGTCGAAGGCGATCAGTCATCATTTCACCGCTCCCCCCCCCCCCCCCCCCCCCCCCCCCCCATGGAATCCTGGATACGCCCTTGTTTCGATTTTTCGATTGTTTCAGTGTCTGTACTGTACGTTTCGATTTTTTTTTTTTTTTTTTTTTGCTTTCGATGTTTCTATGTTTTAATATTTCTTTGTTTAGATGTTTCCACTTTTCGTTTCAGTGTTTCTATATTTCTGTTTCGTCGATTCGACAAGTTTTCGTTTTGATATTTCTGTGTTTCTATGTTTCCACTTTTTCGTTTCCTTGTTGCTACTTTTTCCCGGCTAGACGCAGTGTTTTTAAATTGCACAAGAGAAAGCTTTTTAACCGTGCTTTCTGGTCTGCGTGTTCTTGCTGTCAGTTAGAACAGGTAATCAAATGCGTAAAAGGACCTGATTTCACCGAGAACATCAACAGGTAAGACGTTGCGGCGATCGTTCCCTGTGCATGTGGGGACTACAGTTACCGTGCAGCTCCCGAAGAAAAACCTTCCAGACGGGGACAGGATACCCATTCGAGACTATGTTCACATGACGCCTAAATAGGCTATCCAAACAATTGAAGCTTGCAGAAATTTAACTCAAAAATACAAAACCATGCCGCTTCTGTTTGAGTGTTGTATGAATGGTCCCTCATAATGAGGCCAGGAGAGTCCTATAAGGATCGATGAAATGGGGAAATGGGTAGGGGCTGCTGGAAGTTTTCCCGACAACTTGGGTTACATTCACGACAAAATAGCCTATCTGTTTCAGGAACGGTTGACTCATGACCCTTAATTTAGTAGTTAGTTAGGTGAGGTTTAACGGCCCAGTTTCGAACCAATTGGTTCAAGCCGACTACGGCCTTTCCCCTTGATTTAGTAAGGTGATATTTGCTAAATGTAAGGAATGGAAATTTCATGCATAACGGCGCACCAGTTTTCAGTGTCTGCTACAACAGCAAGGTCGGTTTCGTCAAGGAAGTACCTGCTCCGTGTTAGTTCAGTTTCTCGAGCAGTCTAGGTGGGAGTTAGTTAGTTAGATGAGGTTTTACGGCCCAATTTCTAACCAACTGGTTTAGGTCGAGCCGGCAGCGGCCATTTTTCCAGTTGTGGCTCACTGGCTTGTTTTCCCTACTCCATTGCTTATGCTGAGCACCAAGCACAATGGC